>CANSZD010003408.1:0-145570 GCA_947648045.1 Beta corolliflora
AATTGTAACACCGTCCTTCTCTTGCTAAGATACTAACAAATTTATTAAAATACTAAAAATGACGTTAGCGGAAATAACGTCAGGACGGTTATGCTACTCTAAAACAATAAATAAAGATAATGACTCAAAATTCATAGCTTAAGGGAATAAATCTCGAGTAAACATCATAGTTCTTAACATAAAAGAAAATCCCAAATTGTATCATACTATCAAATCCAAAATACCATGAGACATGCAAGTCTCCCAAAATAAGCTTAAATAAAACTAATATCCTTGAAAGCAATCCAAAGCCAAAATCTCCACATGGTCATGTAGAGTTCGTCTACCAAAAACGATCTTGACTTCTTCTCACTTGTAGGCTCTCCACCTTTGCTAGCCCCCGAAGCAGTCAAAAGCCTAGCATTCATTTCCATGCAAGATTATATTACATATTTCCGCGGTCAGTGGGAGTAACTAAGCGGTTCTCCCGGAGCAGTAGCAATCAAAGCACGATTCAGGTAGATTACTAAGAAGACAACATGCAATCATTACATCATATCATGCACATAGAAATCTTAAGGCTCATAGATAAATCAGAGATCATCAACAATAAGTAAATATAGTGAGTGACATAATTCCAATATAAATAAATAATAATAAATCAAATACAACGAGTTATTGAGTCGAAGCTGAGCATGATGATTCGCAAATCACTTCTAAGGTTTGTCGAGATCGCAATCTCCGGAGTCGATCTAGCAGACTACGTTCCCCCCTTGTGTCTAGAGTAGCCAAACTCCGTCACGAGTGAACACATGAGAACTCCACGACCTCTCGGGCGGCAACAATTAACCAGATTGTACCTAGTTATGAGCAGGTGGTTGGCATGTTCTTCCTAGGGACTACATCTATCCCACGGATATTCTTATCTCAAAATACAATCATGCATATTATCAAGTATCATTAATCTAAAATATAAGTAACAAGGATGCCACTAGGCCTGCCCGTAGTTCATCAAAACAGTTCTTCTCATAATTCCTCAAAAATAAATCACTTATAAATTTTCAACAAATATCTCTCATAATAACATGAACATCTCCAAACATCATCAATGATAATATACTTTGGTTTTTACAGCAACCACACTCAATGACAAATACATCCCAATTAACTCTAAATCATATTCATTAAAAAGAGTAATAACAATTAAATCATTTTATTCCATAAATCAAACCTAAACATGTAGTTACCGAAATGATGCATACTGTATACTCCAATGAAAATCAGAAACCCAGAATATATTAAATTATAGATTATATCTGGTTTACGAGCCTTCAGAGAATTTCAAAAGTGTATCCTCCTTTCCTAAAACACCATAATGATTATGAGACTAACAAATTCAGAGCATTTAAAATCACACAAAAATTATCATATAACCCTAATAGCTCTACTGACATGGTACAATTTTTATTTATAATTTTCGGACTCAAAAGTATTTTTAACAGTTAATATACAGATTCCTCAAATAAGCCATTATAATAATTAAAAATATAAACAGACGCTCAAAAATTATAAAAATTCACCGAACATGTAAAAACTCACGAGAATACATATTATCCAAATAAATTAATTTTTTATACCTATACCAAATAATTTTCATGATTTATATACTGACAGAACCAGAAATTACAAAAACAGATATATCAATTAATTAAAACAGTAAACAGTAGGTAAAAATTATTCTAAGGCATGGAATACATTATCACATGTTACATGATCTAAGAAAAATGATTTCATCAATTTCAACAGTCGTTCAATAATTATTATGAAATTTAGCCAAAAAGCACAAAATATAATTAAATCAAATAAATATTAAAAATCATGCAAAAAATTATTTTTCTCTACACAGTATTCACATAGCATGTGTCACGTATGTTCATGTAAAATTTCGTCAAAAATATCATTCCAAAAAGTATTTTAGATAATTCCTAACGTATTAATCTAATACCGAATACTACTCTAATCACTATGATTCTAGGATAACAACTAGTTATCTGGATCGCTCGAGAGGCGAGCTGAAAACTTCTGAAAATCCCCCACAATAGGCGTGTGACCCTCTTCTTCTTCAAATTCCAAGCACCAAGTATAAGGAAAAAGCCACAAAAACAATTCACGAACAATTATCAAAGAGAAGGAAATGAAGAAAATTTGAGAGAATGAAAATGGTGATTATGATGATGATGATGGACGAAAATATTGGAGGATGGCAGCCAAAGGATTCTGATTTTCTAATCAGAATTTGAAGTGAATTAAGAGGTTTAATGAGGTTTTAATTAAAGAAATCATTAAGGGGTTATGGGGGTTATAAGGCATCAAAGAGTCTTAAGGAAAACAAAGAGAAAAGAAAAGGAGAAGGCTCTCCTATTACTTCACTTGGCCGGCTGCCCCAGCCCAAAACCCACACAAAACTTTCGGCCCAAATTCAACAACGATCCATGCTCAGAAAGCCCGATACGCGATAAAACGGTTAAGTCTCTAAATCGCCACTAAACTTTGAAAATACTTAATAATAAAAATAATTCTAATAAATTATAATATAAATATAAATATAATAAACACATTAGCACGCCACATGCGATGCAACATTTCATCACTCCAAGTCGGTTCAACAACGTTACAAACGCTACGGCAAAAAAACCAACATCCTAAACGCCTAAACAAATAACGAAATTAATATAACCTTTAAAATAAATAACTAACAACTTAAAATAAATAATATAAATATATCACAACAAATAAATATATATACACATTTTCACAACACGTTCCAAAATAATCTAAATAATAAATTATTTATTTTACGAAAA
The DNA here is from genome assembly GCA_947648045.1 of Beta corolliflora. Classification (NCBI taxonomy): domain Eukaryota; kingdom Viridiplantae; phylum Streptophyta; class Magnoliopsida; order Caryophyllales; family Amaranthaceae; genus Beta; species Beta corolliflora. The sequence continues at coordinate 2,844 of CANSZD010003408.1, forward strand.
ATATCATTTTAAAATAAAACTAACACCAAAAATAAAGAGTGAAAATTACGGGGTGTTACACTTTTGGCGGTAACCGATGTGTGATTTCGGCCTTTCCCTTTCAATATCTTCAATGAGCTTGCTTAGTTGCATGAGTCTTCAATTTAGGAATTTTGGGTATATCAGTGTACACCATGCTTGCTTATGAAGTGCAATGAGTTTTTGACATGAAGTTTGGATTTTAAGTGGCAAGGGCCCCGACTAATAAGAGTTTAGGGTAGCCATAAGTGCAAAACTTATAGCACCCTTAGGCTCAAGCCTATGTTTCGAGTCTGGACTCATTAAATGGTCCGTCTTATTATCCCATACCTTTGGATAAATGCCTTGAGAAAATAGCCCAAGTTATTAATTTACCTTACTTTGTAGATCACCCTTAATCTACTGCCATAATACATACTTCCTCCGTTTCACAATAAGTGAAACACTTCCCTCATTTGGCACATTCACAATAAGTGCAACCAAGTTATATAAATGGCAAAAAATTTAATACTTATTACAATTTTATCATTATTAAATTAACACAACCACTCACCTAACACACATTAATTTATCACCTATCCACCTATCCACCTATCCACCTAACAACAATTAATGATCTAACCTTTCCCCTCCCTTTTTATCCCCCCCCAAACATAAGATTTTTTAACACTCTCTCACATTCTAGATTCTTCCTATCTCTCTCATAACTACCCAACTATTCTTATTCTTCTCCCTCTCTCCTCAATTATTGAGAGTTCTCTGAAGAACCCTAATTTCAAAATCTCTCTCTGCCTCTATTCTTCTGAAGAACCATAGGGTTCCTTCCTCTCTCTTCACCACAATTTCAGTCTGCAATTCTCTCTATTCTTCATACGAACCCTAATTTTCACTCTTCTCCCCTCTGTGACTCATTCTCTCAAGAATCCTAATTTTCTAGGCCTCTGTTTTTAGGTAGATTTGAGATGGCCTTTGATGATACATGCGAGTTGCTTTTCGGAGAATCCGACATCGGATCCGAAGAAGAGTCTTGGTTGCTGCGTAAGTTGGATCGTTATAACAACGACTCCTCTTATAATTCATCTTTGAATTTGACTTATGTTCGCCGGATGTCTGAGACACCAACTTCGAAATTAAGGACGCCAGAGCTTCATTTCAGTTCCGAAGATGAAGTATCTGGATCTGGGTTCACTGTAAGGAAGAAAATAGTTTTTGATAATTCAAGTCCCCTCAAATTTTGTGATGCTGGAGATAGTGATGATTTCGCTGCTAATTTTGGTAAATCTGGAGATGTTGATGATGTAGATCAGTCTTCCAAAGAAGCTGATGTGCTAAGTACTTTATCCCAAAACCTTAAAAAAAGGGTTCTCCAAAAAAATGATGTTGCGCTGTCCCTAATGGTGAAACGTTCCTAAACTCTTGCCTATTTTCAGTTTTTTTTTTGTTTTAATCTGTGTGAATTCCTGTGTGTGGCTTTAAAATGTTGATAAACCTATTATAGGTTCAGATTTGTGGCTTAAATGTTGGTAATTATGCTGGTTGTTGATGTACTTTGCCTGTGGGTTAGGATAGTTGTTAGTTGATTAGGGTTTAAATTGTTGTTAGTTAATTAGGGTTTCATAAAATTTGCCTTAAATTGTGGTATTTATGGATCATTTTTGTGTGGTTTTGATTAACTTTGCATGTGGGTTATAATTGTTGTTAGTTTATTAGGGTTTGAATTATTGTTAGGTGATCAGGGTTTCATAAAATTTAGCTTGTGGTTGTTGATGAACTTTGCATGTGGGTTATGATTGTTGTTAGTTGATTAGGGTTTGAATTGTTGTTAGTTGATTAGGGGTTCAAAAATTTTGGCTTAAATGGTGGTATATATGGATCATTGTTGTTGTTTGTTGATGATTTTTTACTGTGGGTTAAGATTGTTGTTAGTTGGTTACGCTTTGAATTGTTGTTAGTTGATTAGGGTTTCATATAATTTGGCTTAAATGGTGGTTTTATGGATCATTGTTGCTGTTTGTTGATGATCTTTGACTGTGGGCTAAGATTGTTGTTAGTTGATTAAGCTTTGAATTGTTGTTAGTTGATTAGTGTTTCATGAAATTTGACTTAAATGGTGGTATTTATGGATCTTTAGGGTTTAAGTCCACCTCCCAGTCTGAGACAGGTACGTTTCCAGATGGGGTAAGATGCTCACATGACAATGGTTTGTTATGTGTCATTCCACCCCATTTGGGAGACATATTTGTCAATGGTTTAGTAGATGGAATGATTTGGTACTTTGAACTGTGTGTGTGGTCTGTTTATGATGATTAAGGTCTCTTTTTGCTCTGTTTATGTTGTTATGCAATCTTATGAGGTGTTTCCTAGCATGTTTTTCTTGTTTCAACTGTGTGTGTGGTCTGTTTATGATGTTTAGGGTCTCTTTTTGCTATGTTTATGGTTATGCAATCTTATGAGGTGTTTCCTAGCATGTTTTTCTAGTTTCAATTGTGTGTGTGGTCTGTTTATGATGTTTATATATGGATCATTGTTGCTCTGTTTATGGTGTTATGCAATCTTGGCGAGGTGTTTCCTAGCATGTTTTTCTTGTTTCAAGCGTGTGTGTGGTCCGTTTATGATGTTTATGGATCATTGTTGCTCTGTTTATGGTGTTATGTAATCTTATGAGGTGTTTCCTAGCATGTTTTTCTTGTTTCAACTGTGTGTGTGGTCTGTTTATGATGTTTATGGATCATTGTTGATCTGTTTATGGTGTTATGTAATCTTATGAGATGTTTCCTAGCATGTTTTTCTTGTTTCAATCGTGTGTGTGGTCCGTTTATGATGTTTATGGATCATTGTTGCTCTGTTTATGGTGTTATGCAATCTTATGAGGTGTTTCCTAGCATGTTTTTCTTGTTTCAACTGTGTGTGTGGTATATTTATGATGTTTAGGGTCTCTTTTTGCTATGTTTATGGTTATGCAACCTTATGAGGTGTTTCCTAGCATGTTTTTCTTGTTTCAATTGTGTGTGTGGTCTGTTTACGATGTTTATGGATCATTGTTGCTCTGTTTATGGTGTTATGCAATCTTATGAGGTGTTTCCTAGCATGTTTTTCTTGTTTCAACTGTGTGTGGTCTGTTTATGATGTTTATGGATCATTGTTGCTCTGTTTATGGTGTTATGTAATCTTATGAGGTGTTTCCTAGCATGTTTTTCTTGTTTCAACCATGTGTGTGGTCTGTAAAAACATGTTTATTGTCTCTTTTTGCTCTGTTTATGGTGTTATGCAATCTGATGAGGTGTTTCCTAGCATGTTTTTCTTATTTCAACCTCTTCTGCCCGACTGAACTGATGTAATTGTATTGCGCAATTAAATCAATTCAGTCGAGAAGAAGAGGCTTGAAAAAAGGGTGGGAATATTGGGATTGTGAGTGTAGACTGTATTTGTTTTTGTAAGGGAATATAGTTGGCCTAGCTTGTATGCCACCAAGAGTAGTAATTGTTTACATTTGAAGAGGCAAAAATAGGGGTTAACCTTTTGGAGATGTCTTGTTTTATGATTGATAACATTGACATCGAGAAGGTTTTATATCCTCTCATGATGAATGAGGTCATTTATGATGTAGATTTTGTACAAGACCTTACTACTTAACCAATACACCCTACCGCCACTCATGTTTCAAATTGTTGTTCTGTTTAGGAGGCTATATATATGGCCATTTTTGTTATTTGTATGGGTGATTGGGGACTTCCTAAGAGGACAACCCTATTCCTGATTTTGTTTTTTTGGTTCCCTATACATGTATCACCAAATGGAAACTAAATGATGATTTTGTTTTCACAAAAAATTCCATTCATATTCACTTTTACAAAATATGTCCCTCTACAAAATGTTTATCATTTACAAAAAGTTGATACATCAAACCCTTAAGTATCCTAAATCACATGTTGTTGCTGAGTTGGTTCTGTGATGAGTCTTCTGTGATATATCTGTTGTGTAATATGCCTAGCTTCTACACCTCCTCTGGTCCAAGGACCATACCATCCCATACAGGGTCTGCACCATTGACTATGTCTTGATTGAGGAAATTAATTGTGTCAATTAACAACTCATCAGAAAATTCTACATAAGTTGGTAATTGACCAAGTCTATCCTGTTCTCTTGCTTTTGTGGGGGTTTTTGTAATTCTTCCCACCCTTTACCTTCAATATTTCAGCCATGACATACATTAGGTGCAACCAAGTGTAGTTGATTAACTTGGGATCATAGATGTTATAGGCATCCACTACACTTTGAACTAACTTAGCAACTGTGTTAGGGAATGCTTGGTGTTGTATAGACTGTATTGCTGCAAAAAAAACCTAAGTCAAGTATGTTGAGATCTGGGGACTGAGTTGGCTGTTGGATTAGGTGAATGTCAAACCCATCCTGTTTTGCTGCTTCCAACCACAGTGGATCATTTGGTGCTATGTGTAGTCTGGCAATGTCTTGTTGTATCCAAATAGTTTTGCATCCAAAAGCTGGCTACTTAGCCCTGATTGCTGGCAACAGTGTGTTTATAAGCTAAGCATGCCCCTAATGGTTTCCTTGGTGATACTATGTTTTACTTTCAATTCTAAAGTGCCCCTTTCTCTGTTGTTGCTACTTCTTTGGGCTGCCACTTGATGTATCTATTTTGTATAGATTATTTAGCCCAATTCCTTTAGCTTTGAGAGTCGATTTGAGCTCTTTTGAGCTCGGTTTTTGTATGATTTGATATGTTTGGACTTGTTTCGTGTGTTAGATGTTTTTGTGCAGATTAGGCATTTAATGCCTTTATTTGAGTTTCGGAACGAAAGTCCAGTGGTCACATGTGACCCATAGAAGATCCAAGAAGTTGCACAAGAGATTTGGACGAAGAATTTGCGGAAGAAGATAAGGAAAACGACACTCGCCGGCCGACCGGGCGAGAAGAAATCTTCATCAGAGTCCAAGGCATGTTAGCCCGGTCAACCGGGCGAGAAAGGAGTCAAAATTGTTTGCGCGCCTGACCGGGCGAAAATCCTCCTTTGCTCGTAAAATCAAGACACCGTCCCCCGACCGGGCGGTTTTTCGGGAGCATTATTCTTAGCCCTTTTTTAGCCGGTTTTGTAAAAACTATAAATAGGTTTTTAGTATTTTCGATTAGTCCATCTTTTATTCTGCGCTTTTAGGTCGAAACACTTAGTTTTCTCTCTCTACTTTGATATTAACTCTTTGCTTTGAAGATTTTAAAGATCGTTGATTTCGTTTTCATTGCTCTTCAATCATTCGGTATTCTTCTTTACTTTGTTTAATTTGATGAATTCTTCTACTTGCATTATGTTTATTGTGTATATTATTATCATGAGTGACTAGTCTTTTTCTAGGGCTTAGTGAGGGAAGCCATCTTTATACCTATTTGCACTAGTGGAAAAAACGTCAAGGGCTGCGGTCAAAATAGCCCTAAGGGCTGCGTTTTTCGCCCGCAGCCCTTAGCGTAGCAGCCCTTGGGCAAAAAGGAAGGGCTGCGGTTTTGGGCCTAAACCGCAGCCCTTTTTATAGATAAAGGGTTGCGGGTTTTAATCAAAATTGCAGCCCTTGTGACCCAAACAAAACAAAAAAAAAATTTATTTTTCAGTCCTAAATTATCCCCAAACTGTTATACATATATAAAAGTATCATTTTTCATTGTAAATTATGTTTTAATACAAATAAAGAGAAAGTTACAAAATTATGTATCTTTTAGTACTCTTGCCGGCTTGAAAGAAATTGTGGGCGAGAAGCAGCCTTGTTTGGCGGCAAAGAAAGAAGCAGCTCGGGGGCGGCGGCTAGGTGTAGGGAATCGCTTCGCTTCATCTGTAGATGCATTGTAGCCCAGGTTTGTCAAAGCCTCCCTAGATATCGGGCAAGTAATCTTCATAAGGTGTTATAATAGCAACACTAATATTTCATTAACCAAAGATACTTAAATATTACTCCCTCCGTCCCAGAATACTCTTTACACTTTCCTTTTTCATCTGTCCCAGAATACGCTTTACACTTCTATTTTTGGATATGACCCACTATTATTTTAATTCTTCTACCTTTTAAGTTGGCCCACACTCTCTCTCCTCCAAATAAAATAATACCACTCCTACCACCCACCAATTCTAACCATGGCCCACACTCTCTCTCCTTAAAATAAAATTATACTACTTTTACTAACTACTAGCTCCTATCACATCTACTTTTCAATAAAATAACAATTGATAACCAAACAACAACCTATCATCTAAAACTACGTGCATTGATAAGTGTTAAGAGTATTCTGGGACGAAGGGAGTACATGGCAAGGGAAGGGAGCACGCACAAAACCAAAGCAGGGAAGGAGAAGTATTTTAACCCGTAGATTATCGTTTCCACTAATAAGACAAACTTATAGATCATATAGTCCATAACAACAAGCATAACTTCTAACTTTCCAAAATTTAAGCACAGAACACCAATCAGTGGGTATAGTCTAATGTTGAACAAGATATTTACCACTAATAAAACATGTGATGGATGAACTGTGTAAGATTTATCTCAGCAGGTGAAACGAAAATAAGATATCTTGCTTGTAACGTTCAACTAGTAATCAACCATTAGAATGCTCAACACATATTTCCACAAGTAGCATCATACTCTATGACAGAAAAAGTCGAAGAAACTAGCAGAAAGGGTCAGGCTGTCCAGCTATAATTACATTTTAGCACAGATTGACACCAGGGAAGCTAATGAACTAAATGCGCACTGTGAAACGACTGACCATTAGTAGTCCCTGAAGTCAGATCAGTATTGTAAAGAGCATGAGAAACGGTTGTATCTAAGGAAAAACATCTCAGTTCCTAGAAAATGCAATGAGCAGATAGAAAGAGAGTTCACAGCAGACCCATGTGTTTACATGCTACAATGATTTAATAGAAAATGCAAAGAGCAGATAGAAAGAGAGTTCTACAGGAGACCCATGTGTTTACTTACAACAATGATTTAATAGAACAATAATGGAAGCAAACCTGTTGAACCGCTTCCTCTGTAAACGGGAACCAGTATTTCATGGCAACATAGACAGATACATTCTTGTTCTTTGCTTCTAATGCCAACTTGTTCGAAATTTTTACCATGAAAATTATCATCAACATCCTGAATTTTACTAAGAAACTATATAGAATGAAAACAAATCTTGAGTATTTAAGGTTTGAGCTCCTATATGCAATTAGTGTATCTAATTAAGGACCAATGCTTCAGAATCGTTTTACATACAATAGAGGAACCGACCTCCGAAAAACACATTGTAGCAATTGCGAACGATAGTAGCACCACTGAATTTGGAACGCCTTGTGATAGAACACATTGTTCCATGTTAAGCAACTAAATGATGGATTCCCATAAATTTTCAACCTTTTTAGGCGTTTTGTTTAACTTATTGACACTTAAGTTTCTTTGTCAACTTTCTCAAATGCTTTTTTATCTGTTATTACCACTTTTTTGTGATTCTTGTTCAACTAATACCTCGGCATCATTCTCATGTAAAATTTGCCTAAATTTTATATGGTTTTCAATAAGACCATCTCAGGATACCTATATCTAACATATATTTCCCAAAAACAGATTTCTAGTATCATTTACATAAAATCCTACCTATACAACTTACACTCAAACTATAATTCCAATCGTGACTAATATATTGATCCAATTAACCATATAAACGCACGCATTCAGAACACACGCATTCAGAACAATATCATTCGACAATTATAGCAGCTATACACCCTGGGAGCACCCAATTCAGCCATCAAATTCACTACTCAATTTTAACAATAATTCAGCCATCAAATTCACGTAATTCAAAAATAACGCTTCAAAATGTAATTTAGTAACAAGGAATTATCATCCAAAATAGTAAAGTTGAAATCGAATGAGGAAAAAAAGGAGGAATACCAGAAGAATTGGAGATGGGAAGCCAAGAAGAAGTAAGGCGGAGGAGAGAGATCCGGCGTCGGAAAGGCAAGGCAAGGCTAAGGCGAAGGTTGTTGCTGAAGCTTGCGGCGGTGACTCGAGGCTCGCTGCCATTGAGAATCTGTCGCAGATGAGAGAGATGGTGTCGATTCAACGGCGGCGAGAGTTGATTTCTGGTGGTGTGAAGATGCAAAATCGGCGGAATGAGAGCTGTAAATTGTGGTAGTGTAGACACCAAATTTTGAACCCTTTTTCGGATAAATAAATGTTTTGAAAAATAAAAATAATAAAATCGTCATGCATCGTGGAGCCGCGCCCCAGAGCGCGAGTTTCATTCCGTCGCACGATTTTCCATTTTTGCGTATTAGTCGTACAGTTTCGGCTTAGAAGTATAATTTTCGTGAGTCGTAGTAAATAACTACCACCACCGTTTTAATTTAATAAAAAGATTCATAGTATAATCATGCTCGTCTTTATTAATTTGACGAGTTTTCATTAATTATCTTAAGTTAGTCTTTCGGAAAAATGAAAAGCGAGTCACGATTAGGCGTCGGGATTTTAGTCGTATCCCAAAACCGGCATTAATCAGTTTCCTTGATGATCAAGTCATTGTTTATTGGATAAAGAATAATAATATATTCTTTATCCACTAAACACATCCTTTATCCATTAGTAAGAGAATAAGAATCATGAAAAGATGTGAGAATAAGAATCAAATCCCATGTGTAAGAGGGGGAAAATCCGGATTTTTTCCGGAAGAATCAAGTGTGCGCCAAGCACACAATCATGCGCTAGACGCATGATAGTGCGCCTGGCGCACAAGCATGCTCTGCGCTAGACGCAGAGCCTTGCGCCTAGCGCAAGGTGTTGTGCCTAGCGCAAGGTGTTGTGCCTAGCGCAGCTTCCTGCACTAGGCGCAGCATCCTGGTCAGTTTCATTTGCACGATTTTCAATGCAATTTTTTTTACATATTATGATGTTTTAGGAAGAATTCTGAAAATCTGATCTTGCCTCATTAATGAGCAAATCTAAAAAGATTAAGAATATTTATGTTTCCAAAGAGATTTGATGATGTCATTAGGGTGAGGTCATTAGAGTGATGTCATTAAGGTGATTAAGGATGAAGAAAATCAGATTTTTTTGGATGAAAAACCAGATTTTCTACCTCTTTGAAACCCTAGTTCACCTCCTTCATTTCTCTATAAATACCTTCATTTTTTCCACTTCAAAACCAAGTTGAAAAGAGTTCAACTTAAATTCACTAATTCTCTCATCTTCTCTACTCCTTTCCTCTAAAGAAATCACACTTAAGAAAAGAAAGAAAAAGCTAGTAAGATAATTAGTAAGTAAAAGAAGTTCATCAAAAGAAAAAAAAAACACAAAAAGAGTTTAAGTTAGCAATCAAAAAGATTTAGAAACTCACTTAGAAATTAAGAAAAATCACAAAAAAAAGGTAGAAAAATTTGCAAAGGGAAGTGCATCACTGAGCTAGCAAGGTAAAGTTGAAGTTCTTGTTATTTTGATTATCTTCTTAACCATCTACTAACTTTTTTCCTTGTTTTCTTCTTATTATTTTTTTGATCTTTGGAGTGATTTGGGTATGTGGAAGTCCAAATAGGTTCTCAACCTTAAATTACCCCACCTAGAATAGTCACCTCTAATGGGGTGACTCTTAGAAAATAATGTGATTATGTGATTTTCCTTAATCAAGCTGTTATTCATCACAAAAAATGATTTCATAAAAAATTTCAAGACAAGTTATGCATAAACATCTCCATAAAAAAAGAAAATGTGATGCTATAATTATAATCAGTTTTAATTTCGTACTTCATTCCATTTTTCGTCTGTATTATCAGAATAGTTTGAAGGATTTAATATTTTTCCAATGAAGTGCACGATGTTTCCAGCAACTGGGCTTTGGAATTTCTAAAAAACGAATTTTGTGTAAATAATTAAAAATCATACAACTTTGTTGTGCAAAACTGATTTTGTCCAGTACCACCTAGGATTGTTGTGTCAATAAAGTTTAAAATAAAATTATTTAGATAAAACTAAAAACATCAAGTTTGAAGAAAACATCAGTAGTTTTTCAAAAAATATAAAAATATGTTCATATGAATTTTATACAATTTTACATCATTTTTACAAAAGCATTCATGTAAATCACTGAATTTCAGAATACTGATTTTCTCTTTGGTTAAGAAAATAAATAAAAATGGTTTTACAAATGTACAATTCAAGTAAAAATTTCCATTCTAGTCTTTCAAAATGTTTAGAATGTTCATACTAAATTTCACTTCAAAATAAGTTCAACAAGTTGGATCTCAAAGAACAAATTGAATAAAGGTCCTGTTTTGACCAGTTTTGACATAAAATTCACCATAATTCAAGTGATTACTAAAACCATGTGAAATTTTGATACAACATAAAGAACTCACTGATCTATCCACAGATGTATCATATGCTCATTTTAACACTTTGTAAAGAATGTTATGAATTTTGTAATTCAGTACAAGAACAAAAAGGCAATCTGAAAAATGAAATAAAGTAATTAACTCAACTTTCATAAAAAAAATATTTTCTTCATACGAAAATGTGAATAAAAAAAATCATGAAATTTTAAGTTTCTCTTAAAATGACTCATTTTATCATGTAAATAAAAATCAATCAAAATTGTCATAAAAAATCAAAATCAAAGAAATTAATTAATCTTTAACATTCACAAATTCACGAATTCACAAATAAATATGAATTCCAAAGCCCATTCAAGGAGGTGAAGATCAAGAAGCATCATGGTGAAGATCAAGATTGAAGATTTTGTATAAATCATAGAGTTTGTACATTTTGTTGTAATAGTGATTCTTTGTAAATAATTATTGCATCACTCAATTAATAAAAAAACATGGAGATGTTTATGCATAATTTTCATAAATAATTCCACAACTCTTTTTAATAAAATGAGCAACCAATGCTACAAATATTGCATGTTGGGCCAATATATCATAGTATATGAATCAAATGACCCAATCTCAATTAAGATGAAAAATTGCAAATCTAACTAAGTTAAATTGTATGATGATCCATCTTACATTTTAAAAATGTGTTCTCCATATTCAAATGGATTAATCATATAATTTGACATAATTAGATTGGTAATTATGATCTCCAAATTGATTTTAGGCCGTTTCACGTGTCTCGTTTTAAATGGCCAAATTTCAATTAGCCAAACACAATCTCCAAATTTGATCTTAAATTGATCATTTCTCTCCAAATGACTTAATAATCTTCAATAAAGATTATTTCTCAAAAGCCTTCAATTAGGAAGCAAACCTCTTCTTCTAAGACCTCTTAAAAATCATAAGCGTGATCACTATTAAGGTGGTTATTTCAATCCTCGATTAATCGCTAATTAGAGCGGTTAACACAAACTTCTTTTAATCACTAATTAGGGTGATTATCTCCAATTATTATTTAATCACTAATCAGAGTGATTATCTTAAACCCTAATAATCGTTAATTAGGACGATTATTCTTCTCATTTAATCACTAATTAGAGTGATTATCTTAAACCTTAATGATCGTTAATTAGGACGATTATTCTTCTCATTGAATCATTATTTAGAGTGATTATCTTAAACCTTAATGATCGTTAATTAGGACGATTATTTTTCCTCATTTAATCACTAATTAGAGTGATTATCTTAAGCCTTGAATAATCACTAATTAGGGTGATTATCTTAACCTCTATTTCTGATCACTAATTGAGGTGGTTATCTTAATCCTTCATGTTTAATCGCTAATTAAAGTGATTATCTCAATCCCATTTCAATCACTAATTGGAGTGATTACCTCATTTTAAATAGATTTGTTTAATTCTAAAGGAGAGTTATTTATAATCTATTTCCCCCTCTTCTTTCCCCAATGGAATTGGCCATTTAGGGTGAGACATATGCTCGAACTACAACGGTTTTGATCCATGAGTGGATTCCAATCCCACAATGAGTGGTACGTAGTGCAACTTCAGTGCTCAAACCTACCATGTACAAATGATATATTGGTCCTAAATAAAAATTGTTAATGTGTATATGTGCAAATTATGTGATTTTCTTTCTTTTTAATAGCCATGATTACTTTAAAATGGAAAACAACGCATTTAGTAAGAGCCCGTTCTTTAGAACGAAAGAGGAGACGAGTTCCAGACGTTCACACCTCTTAACCATGCTATCATTTCGACGTTGCATCAAAAAGTAAAAATGGTAACTCCGCACAGAGTAATCACCATCCTAGGAGATATAGCCATGGGGGCAACAATGCAAAAATCTCATATATCACATGTGTGTCACCTAAACCACGAACATAATGGCAAGGATTCCGTAGAAACTGCATCAATCAAATACACCGCCCCTCAAACTGGTAAAATCCTATTTCTAGTGGCCTATTCCCGAGGAGGATCTTGACCAACCAAATTGGGTGGGCCATATGAAACGAAAGTTTAACAACTACAAATTTATATTCAATAAACTACAAGATTGCTCGTAAAAACCTGGTTTTGTTAATGTTGAATATAAACAAATTAAATTCCTAAAACAAAAGTCTTCAAAATCAAGACTTTCATATGGCTCATGAAAATACACACAAAAAGAAAAACAAAGGGCCGTGGCAAACAAATTAATTAAAAAAAAGAAACTTGTTTCCAAAGAAATTACAAAGTTGCCGCCATCCAATCAATAAAGGTTGAACAATCCTAAATATATTTCTTAAGATTGCAAATTACAAAGAATATAATGGAGAGAATGAAAGTCGGACTTGAGTACTCAAATGTTTGCGCGAACAACTTGAGCAAAATATAAGTGAATAAATTTCATGTGAGATTTGAGTTGAAAGAAACGAGAGCATGGGTGTCATGGCTCCTCGGAGAAGGTAGAGGACAACCCCTTATATGTCAAGAAGAAGAAGAAGGTGGGACAGGGCGTTTCAAACGGGGAGAACATATGGCTTGGCGCCACCGAAGCTCGAAAAGTTTAGGAAATACCTGATTCATTTAATCGCTTTTATATTGTATTTTGTAGGTAGAGCTACGTGCGGCTTGATCCCCTAACAAAAAAATCTAATGTTGTATGCATCTATCTTAGTTTCTCTACTATGTAATGTACTAAAAGGGGTACGTAGGCAACTCATTTTCCGAGTGCAGCTGCAAAAACAAAAAAAAAAGAAAAAATTATGTTAAATTTCATTTCATATATCAGAACTACGTTGGGCCTGATTCTCCATTCAAAAAAAATCATCAGAAGAAAAATTTCTTCCCCAAATCCCAATCCATTTATGGAGATACGTAGGCAACCTTCGGGTGCGGCCCCTTTTGCATTTAATATTTTCTTTTGTGGTTTCAGCACTTAGAAGCAATCAATAGATGCAGATCACTACAAAGAAGAACGATATATGGGGCATTATAATTTGCCAAAATGAGGACAGAGGCCTCGTTATACCTCTTTTCTCTTATTTCTGTAATAGCAGGAAATGGAAGGATATTATCAAATTGATTTTGAAAAATATTTGTGTATTATCCCGACAAAATATATGAGTCTAAAAAGTGGAAGTTTAAAATGTAAATAAAAGTCCAAGTCTAAAAAAGAATAACAAGTTAAAGAAATCTAATGAAAAATCTCAAAATAAATGATAGAGTCAAGGTCTTACACCTTTTAATAAATGATAACTGAAATTGGGGTAAAAAAAAAAGAGAATTTTCAAAGATATCATTTCTTTCATTCCCTACAAAAACAAAAAAAGAAAAGAAGAAACAAAGTCTGGACAAACTTATGTGCTAACCCTTCATCTCATTTCACAGGAACTCTGCTTGGGCCTGCTCAGGATCTAGGCTAATTCGCCGAAGTGAACGTTCTCTGAGAGTAATACTGTCATCCTTGTCTACACCAGCTGTATTCTCTGCTACACGTCTCAACATGTCTGAAATTCCGAACAACGAGCACCAACAAAACTCTACCCCTCCACCTGATCCAATGATTGAGCTCCAAGGACTTGTCCATGTCATGCTTGACCGACAGGATAATATTAAGCAAAATGTGCTAGGTATAATGCGCCAAAGCGCCCAGATGCCTCCTCCTCCTCCTCCTCCGGAGTCGGAAGTAGCTTCGCCTTTTCATCTTGAGCCTCTGAACAATGAGAGAGAAATTCCCACTAAACTCGAGGAAGAAGTAGTCAAGCTTAAAGAAGTCTTAAAAGGCATGACTAAGGCTGAACTATGGATGGATATTAATGGATTAACTCTTTTCCCGAATGCACGATTACCCCATGGTTTCAAAATGCCTAATCTGACAAGGTTTGATGGGACCGGTAGCCCCACCAATTTCCTAAAAATGTATGTGGGGGCAATGAGTCCTTGGGGAGTGGAAGAATCCTTGATGGCCCAACTCTTTCAACAGTATTTAGATGGTGCTGCAGCACATTGGTTCCTCAACCTTGAAAACACAAAGAAATCCACTTGGGCTGACATAGTCAGAGAGTTCTCAAACCAATACAAGTGTAATGAAGAAATTGATGTTACTAGAAGGGATCTGGAGACCACTTCTCAAAACCTTAATGAGACATTTTCTTCATTCATCACTCGATGGAGAAACAAGGCTTCCAAAATGATGAGTAGGCCTAATGAGGAGGAACAGCTGCAAATGGTTGTGAAAAACCTTCTTCCTGTCTATCAGAAGCATATGGCATACCAGTATTTCCCGACATTCAAAGCTTTGATTGCTACGGGAACTTTAGTTGAGGATGCTGTGAAAAGGGGATACATCAAGAAAGATGAACCTATTGGCGGCGCTACTTATAATGCAAAATTTGGAAATAACAAAAGAGCCTCAAACAATGATTCAGCAGTTCCTAAGACAACTAATGCGATCCATGCCATTGGTGCATCGTCTGCATTCCAGTTGCGACCACAAATGAACTTTACTCCTTTGAACATGACTTATTCCCAAGCTCTCTCCAAGTTTAAAAAGGCCAATCTCATTCAACCCTTGAATACGCGCCCACCTCCTAAAAATCCTTACCCTGGTTTTAACCCAAATCAAAACTGTGAATACCATCAAAGCCCGGGGCATAATACTGAAAACTGCACGGCTCTAAAGCATCAAATTCAAAACCTTGTGGATGATGGAAAACTTTCTCTGGGATCCATCTCCAATAAACCAAATGACTCTCAGCCTAACATCACAAAAAAAACCCTTCCTAATCATAAACCCTCATTCGCCATTAATGCCATCTCTACTGCTTCGGACAGATGCGATCCAGTTCAGTTAATCCGCAAGACAGTTCCTCAAATGTATGAAATGCCGATAGTTGTAGGTTACAAGTGCCTGGTCTATGACTATTCCACTCAAGAAAAAGTTATGACGGTGCCTTCTTTATTTTGGATTCTGATGCTCATAAAGATGCCTCTTCGGTCTTAACAATTATGGAGAAAACACTGGAGGACATTCCACCACTCCAAATACATACCGGCGCCCCATCTGCCTCGATGATCTTAGTGATGAGGAGTATGTGGATATCTCTCATTTGACTAGAGCAGACCGCCATTTTAAACCATCCCATTTGGAGGATGAAAATCCTTTGGAGGTATTGAGAAGGAAGGAAAAGGGCAAAGAGCCAATGACAGAGGAAAGTAACAAGGAAGATGATGCTATCAAGCGCATGAAAGAAGTAAATGCTAATGTTTCCATCTGGAAATTGTTAATGCATTCCCAGCCTCATAGGGCAGCTGTTCTAAAGCATCTTAATGAAGCCTCTATAAGCTCTTCTATAACACCTGACTAGATGGTGGGGCTCATTCATGGGGTAGATCGAACTCTCATGTTCACAGACAATGATCTCCCTGACAATATCAACCACAACAATTCATTACACATCACTATACGCTGTTATGGATGGGAGATACCTAGGGTGTTGATCGACAATGGCTCCGCAATCAATGTTTGCCCTCTGCGTGTGCTAACAAGGCTTGGGTATTCAAAAGAGAATCTGGTACCATCCAACCAGGTGTTCAGAGCATATGATAATGCTAAAAGAGAAGTGTTGGGTTTGATCAGCCTCCTCATTGAATGTGGTCCCGTGGCAAGGAAGGTGGAATTCATGGTCATTGACATACAAGCCTGTTTAACTTCTTATTAGGAAGACCATGGCTGCATGAAAATAGGGCAGTAGCCTCTACTCTACATCAGAAGGTAAAGCTTCTCACTGATCAGGGTGCTGTGACTATTTCTGGTGATCTAGAAATTATGACCATCTCCAACGCCGGAAAATCAGTATTGTATCTGAACGAAGTGGAGGGCACTAGGTTGGATGGTTATACTATCCATTGTATTCTAGCAGCACCTGAAAATTCATGGATGAATGAGGTTCCAGCAGCCACACCAGATGAAAGTGATGAAGAAACAAAACCAGAATATAGTGAGGATGACGAGGAAGAGGTAGGAGCTCCAAGCATCGACACACATAATATGTTATCTGGAGCACCGAAAGAATCCTGTGTCGGCAATCCTCAAGATGATGATAATGACTCGAAGAAGAGATCTAGGACAGATGATTTTGATCTGGACTTTAATGTAGTGGGTCCTATCCGAGAAGTTCACACCGAATCACTTATTTTCTTTCCAGGATATCAACATGAAGATCACTATCGTGAATTACCCCAATTCAGAAAATTTGATGGGAACGGTGATCCTTTTGTCCACTTAGTGGGATTTGTGAATGCCTTGCATCCATGGGGCATACCAGAGGAAGATTACCCCATGCTGTTTGACAAGAGTTTAGAAGGACCAGCTCTGGACTGGTACTATTCTTCAGATTGTGTAGATAGGGCTAGTTGGGAAAATGCTAGCCAAGCCTTTATTAATTGGGCTTTCGAGCATAAACAGACTTATGTCAAGAAGTTGAAGTTAGTCACTTTGCGTCAGAGTGCCTTAGAAACCTTCTCGCACTTTTGTTCGAGAAGCACTCATATCCGCACACAACTTCGTTTCCCTATTACTGATCGGGAATTCATGCTCATATTACTGCGGAACCTGAACGATTTATATTATCGTCACATGGTTACTATCAAATACACCTCCCTCAGCCACATGGAACAGCATGGTTTTCACATCGATGCTCTAAAATTGCAACAAAAACGACCTCGGGAATATTTTGAAATTCCCAATACAAATCCAAGGGTTTATGCTAAGATGGATGAACCATTGAGTATGGTGTATGATCGTCTTCGGAGGCAAGGTATACTTCAAGTTCCAGCGCACGTGCACTGTTTACCCTTTCCTGTAACAGATATGAGCAAACTCTGCGCTTATTGTCGTCAATTTGGGCATGAAACTGATCGATGCCATGACCTTTACTACAAAGTACAAAGCCTGATTGATCGAGGCATCATTAGTCCAACCCACAAAGAAGTACCTGCAAGAAACGTGTCGTCACATCCGCGACCGCAATCCCAAGTCGATATCATTCGCAAATTGGTTGAACAAGGTAAGATTCATCCACTTCTCAGACGCCCAGGGGCAAGTCCAGT
Source organism: Beta corolliflora (assembly GCA_947648045.1). Classification (NCBI taxonomy): domain Eukaryota; kingdom Viridiplantae; phylum Streptophyta; class Magnoliopsida; order Caryophyllales; family Amaranthaceae; genus Beta; species Beta corolliflora. Next base: position 20,389 of record CANSZD010003408.1, read on the forward strand.
AGGGCCAGATCTTCACAAGTACTGCCAATATCATCAGTTGCATGGTCACGGCACAAACCAATGTCATGCTCTCAGCCATCGCATCAAGCAAATCACCAACATAGTTCTTGTCTACCGCAAAGCTACTTGATCAGCTCACAAAAGAAAAATCTTCAGTAAAAGTCCTGTAGTGGGTTAGCCCATATGCAAAAAAAAAAATATTTCAGTTCGTTAGTATCGAAGAACTACGTGCGGCTTGAATCCCCATTATCCCATACACTTGCACTGTGAAATCACTCCACCTATGTAACACCTAGGGTACGTAGGTAGCTCAATATGAGTGCAGCTGCTTTATTAAATAAAAAACTTTAGTTCTTTCTAAAAGGACGAACTACGCTGAGTCTGATTCCCCATAAAATACACTTGGAGCAATGGGGATATGGCAACCTTCGGGTTCGACTCAAATATATTAACCATTGTATTTCAGGTAATGTGATCAGAAGTCAAGATGTCAGTCATCATAGGAGCAATTTTAGAATGCTGAATTGACGCATCAATGGGGATATAGGCCCTAATCTCTATATTTTCTGTCTTTGTTCAAATATTAAGCAGGGAATGGAAGAATGAAAAATCTGTTTTCAACCCCAAGAACAGTAAAATCATTTAAAAAGGTCAAAATAAAGTCAAAAAAAAAGAAAGAAAAAAAATGAATAATAAAAAGCAAAATTGCGAAGGTGGACCATTCCAGTCAAAATATAGCAAAGTTGTTTTCGAAAATTTTCCTTACTCTGCAATGCATTCTGCAATATGTAGCCTTCTTTTCTTTTAATTCTTTTTCTCTACCTTTAGGTCCAAAAAGAAGAAATTTGTCCCTTCTCTAAAGATGACTAATTACGCCCAGAAAACAAACACCTCAGCCCTACCCACGAATGTGGTCAAAGAGCCTGTAGAGATTGCCCTGCAACCTCTGTCCAAAGGATTTCAAATTATGATGAAGATGGGTTATACTCAAGGAGCCGGATTAGGGCGTGATGGTAGGGGAATGAAGCAACCAATCCCCGTAGTAGACAAGCAGAACCGATATGTATTAGGATATGATCTGGGCGGCACTTCTCAAAACACCAAAAGACCTTCTTCTACCCTCAATGGTCAATTCATCCTGCAAGGAGATACTGAGCCATACTACGAATTTCCAGAACCTTGGCTTAGTAGGAAAGAATAGAAGATTTTACCGGGATTGGAGATATTCTTCAATGAAGCTAGGAATTTTGACTTAATCAAAAGTTGGTTTGTCCGAGAACAAAACATGAAAAAAGAAAATGACTGGGTGGATAATCTGGAACATGGAATCCTTAAGAAGCTTTTCGCTTCTGAGTCCTCTAGAGAAGAGGATTTTTACCCGGTGTCTTTGATGATACCTTTTGGCAAAAGCATTGAACATAAGTGGAGTATTGAGTGTCAGACAAAAGACGGGCCTATAGAATTTAAAATGTGTTTAGGAAACCATCCTCCACATCCATCTCATGAAAATACCTTTTCACCCCCTTCAGATGGATATCATACTGATAGCTCATCTTCCAGTCAATCTACCTTGCATACCCAGTTAGAAGACTCTAATAGTGAGGAAATTGAATGTGAACCTTTACCTAAATACATTTGCATGCAAGATGTTATTTCTGACAGTGAATTTAATAATGATGAATCACTTGATACAACTGAAACATACATAAAACCCATGGAAGAATCCATTGTAATTAATATTAGTACAGAAAATGTTGTAAAAGAAGTCAAAATAGGATCATCCCTATCCTCAACTGAACAATCTATGTTTATTGCATTATTAAAAGAGTATGTAGATGTGTTCGCATGGTCTTATGCTGATATGCCTGGTGTTAATAGAGAAATTACGGAACATCGCATTTCGTTACATCCTGAAAGCAAGCCTAAACAGCAAAAGCTCCGCCGAATGAAGCCAGAGGTTAGTCTGAAAGTGAAAGAAGAAATCCATAAACAGCTTGATGCCAAATTCATCCAAGCTATAAAACATCCAAGTTGGCTCGCCAATATAGTGGTCGTACCTAAAAAGGATGGGAGAGTTCGGGTATGCATTGATTTTCGAGATTTGAATGCTGCGTCACCAAAAGATTGCTTTCCCCTACCCCACATCGATGTTCTTGTTGATAGTACGACTGGTCATGCAATGTTTTCCTTCATGGATGGATTCTCAGGGTATAATTAAATACTCATGGCTTAAGAAGACATGACAAAGACATCTTTCATCACTCCATGGGGCACTTTTTGCTACCGAGTTATGCCTTTTGGTCTCAAGAATGTCGGAGCCACATATCAAAGGGCTGCAACCACTATCCTTCATGACCTCATCCACGACATTGTGGAGGTTTATGTAGATGACATGATTGTGAAAAGTGAAGATCGTGTGGGGCATATTCCTGCATTAAGGTCCTTCTTTGAAAGAATCAGGAAATACAATTTAAGGCTGAATCCTCAAAAATGTGTGTTTGGCGTCACTTCGGGGAAGTTGTTGGGATTCATTGTCAGTCAAGACGGCATCAAAGTGGACTCTGAAAAGGTAAAAGCTATTCAAGGACTACCTCCTCCAAAAACAGAAAAAGAAGTAAGAGGATTTCTCGGCAGAATTCAATATATCAGCAGGTTCATCTCACAACTCACTATGAGATGTGAACCTATATTTAAGCTGCTCAGAAAAAGGGCATCCCATGGGTGAATTGAAGAATGTCAGGAAGCTTTTGATTCTATGAAAGAATACCTTTCAAATCCACCTGTTCTAATGCCACCTAGACCAGGTATGTACCTCACTATCACAGAAACGGCTGTGGGAGCTCTCTTAGCCCAATATCAAGAGGGAACAAAGAAAGAGGTTGACATATACTATCTCAGCCAGAAATTCCTTGAGTATGAGACAAGATATACCCCACTGGAAAAAGCATGTATCTCCTTGGTCTATGCCACGAAGAAGTTGAGGCATCACCTTCAAGCTCATACTACCTATCTGATCTCAAGGCTGGATCCAATCAAGTATCTGTTTGAAAAACCCATTCTTAGTGAAAGATTGGCAAGATGGCATGCTATGCTTTCTGAGTTTGATATTCAATGTGTCAGCCAGATATATGTTAAAAGACGAGCCATATCTGAAGTCCTAGCAGAAGGACCAGTGTCAGGAGATGAGTATGATGATGCATTCCCTGATGAGTACTTATGCTTCATTGATAATCCACAATGGTGCATGTACTTTGATGGAGCTTCTAATAGGAGAGGTAATGGAGCAGGAGTTTTGTTAGTAGATCCCGATGGAGTCCATATTCCATTTGTTGTCAAGCTGGATTTCCCAACAACAAACAATGCAGCCGAGTATGAAGCCTGCATATATGGAGTAAAAGCCGCCTTAGTAGCAGGGGCATGACATCTCACTGTGTATGGAGATTCTAATCTCATCATATCTCAAACAATAGGAATTTGGAGGGTTAGAGATGAGAGACTTCAGCTCTACACGGAGTACCTTCAAGAATTGATCCCTTATTTTGATGATATCAGCTTCAAACATCTTCCTCGAGAACAAAATAGTTTCACTGATGCTTTACCCAATCTCGCTGTTAATTTAACATGGGAAAATGGTACAAAGATCGAGTCAGTTTTAATTGAAGAAAGGAAGGGACCAACAGTGACGGTAGCACAAATTGTCTCCGCGCTGGTTCAACAAGATGATGATGATGTCTGGTATAAGGATATCAAGAATTTTCTGGAAACTATGCAATATCTAGAGGGAAGTGGCAAGAAGGACCGCATAGCTATCAGAAGACTAGCTGCTCATTTTCTCATACTAAAAGGCAGACTGTATCACAAAGGGTTTGATGGTACTCTGCAACTCTGCGTAAATGACAGCGAAAAGCAAGTCATCATGGAAGAAGTTCATGGAGAGGAATGTGGACCCCATATGAATGGAAGAATGCTGGCTCGTAAAATTTTGCGAGCAGGTTTCTATTGGAGCACTCTAGAAGGCGATTGCATCAGCTTTGTCCGCGCCTGCAAGCAATGTCAAATATTTGCTAACCTCAATCATATGCCACCTGTGTCATTACATAATCGGACAAATTCATCCAAAGGCTTCAAATGGGCATCAGTATATTCTTGTAGCAATTGAATACTTTTCGAAGTAGGTTGAAGCTGCATCATTTTCGAAGCTAGGGACAAAGCAAGTCTCGAAATTTGTGATTAACAACATCATCTGTCGGTATGGCATACCTTTCGAAATCATCTCTAATAATGGATCACAATTTTAGGGTCATCTGAAGACCACTCTTGCAAAATATGCAATCAAGCATCATCAGTCCTCACCTTATCGTCCCCAAACAAATGGAGTGGTAGAAGCAGCCAATAAGACAATCAAAACTATTGTTGCCAAGATGACTGAAAAGACTAGGGAATGGCATGACAAACTACCATATGCCTTTTGGGGATATAGGGTATCAATCAGGACTCCAACAGGAAAAACCCCGTATTCTTTGGTTTATGGGATGAAGCCAATCCTACCAGTTGAGGTGGAGATACAATCTCTCAGGGTCATAGCATAAAGTGAAATCTCGGAAGACCAGTGGCACAAAACTCGCTATGATGAGCTTGCATTTGCAGATGAGCGCCGACTACAAGCATTGCATAACATTCAACTCTATCAGTGGAGATTGCTCGTGCATTTAACAAAAGGGTTCGAGATAGAGATATCCAAGAAGGTGATCTCGTCCTAAAGGAAAATAGAGCTCCACTGCATGATCCTCGAGGAAAATTCAAGCCTAACTAGTCTGGATCACTCCTGGCCAAGCATGTCACCACGACTGGAGCAGTGAAGCTAATGGATTTTGATGGAAATGAGTTCACCCATTTCACTAATCTTGATCAGTTGAAGAAATATTACGCTTAGGCATCAAAGTAATTGTAATTGTCATGATCAAGTAACCAAGCAGTTTGTGGGTTTTGTATCCTATCTGGTTGTTCTTAATAAGCATGCCATGAGTTTCTAGATGTTCAAATGATATATGCAAAAAAAAACGAAAAAAAAAAAAAAAAAAAACGAAAAAAAGAAAAAGAGGAAAAAAGGAAAAAGGAGAAATGAAAAAACATGTCTTTGACTGTTAAGGTTTATATGTTATGCTTTTATGTGTCATATGATTAGTTAATTATGATTTACATGTCATATTTAATATTAAAGTGTGCACGTGTTTTAGAATTGTGTTCACATTGAATTTCTCACAAGCTGATAATTCTCACAAACAAATCTTTTATTCATCCAAAATGGGGTTCTTCATTTCATACATAAAAAGACATAAAGCTTTCATTTCCTACAAACTCAAAGAAAATAAACAAAAACTAAAAAAAAAAAGAGAAAAAACAACATGAAAAAAAAACAACGCGACAATTCTCTCAAACCCTTCTCCTCTTCATGGTAGACCCGTCTGAATCTTTGTGTTGACCAATATCCGCTAGAAGCCATTGAAGGTAATCTTCATCAATCAGTGGAAAGGAAGGTTCCGGTAGCGCTAATATAATTTTAGCCCCCTGTCATATAGTAGGCATTCTCTGAATACCACTCATATCAGCCTCATAAGTGGAACAAGATGGAAGAACCTGGAGGGCAGGAATGTGCTCTTGCTTCCAACCAATTTGCCTTAGACATCTCCATGGAAGGTAGAAAGTGACTTGGCAAAGCCCATGTAATTGTACACCACTGCGACCAGAATTGCAATATACAATTGCACTAATGCCAAGGTGGCTTGTGACCTACTTTATGTCTTGATATAAGAAAAAATCCTCCCACCCACCATTTTTGCTAAGTTGATAGAAGAAAGGAAGAAGGCCTCTCTCCCGGACATGACTAGTTTTGTAAGTAAGACTTTTATGGGGTTTCATGAGAGAAATTTTTTCTAATAGCCATAAATGAAGGGCTAAAGGACATCCCTTCACAAAGCTTTGAGAGTTTCTTTTGAGTTCATCTAAGCCAAGGAACATTTCCCCCAAAATAAGTGGTCCAAGACGACCCCCGCTAATAATTTGAGGAATAAGTGAAAGACACCGAACATGGCATGCATTTAAAGACCATTTAGTGAGGGTAATTCCCAAAATCATAAGAATGCAAGCATTTTCTCTAGCAATCCTATAGTTGGCGTTGTTAGAAAATTGCTAAGTGCCAAATTGAAAAGTCAATAATAAGTCGACAATAAATACCTCACCATATTGTAGGTAGTTTCCATGAAGGTTTTCGGGAAGATGTAAAATCGTTGATAAATCTCCCGAGATCCTGGTAGGAGATCTAGGCGTGATAATTGGACCATTGGATGGTAAGCCTAGTAAATCTTCGACCTCTTCAACAAGAGGCACTATCTCCCGGTCTCCAAAGCGGAAGACATGGCGAGTTTCATCCCAAAATTTGGAAGCAGCATGAATCATGTCGTAACAAATAGAAAGTGAAAGCAAAGGCATAAGCACCTTAGTGAAGCGGGAAGAGGAAAAGGATTGCATTGGTTGCTCCAAGTTTCTTGTGATCCCCGAGAGTTGTTTTTTCTCCCGACTCCGCATTTCATTAGCTTCTTCATAAGTAAGAACCCTTTTTGTGAAAGGAGAATTTAGAGAAAAGATTGGAGTAGTGGAAGTGGTGCATTTGGAAATGAAGAACCATGCCCCTTTTATAGATGGAAAAGATGATCATCCATGATTTATGCCATGGATAATGAGTTTGAGTATTGTCCATAGGATAATAAGGGGCATCCTTCACAATGGTTAATGACCAAGCATTTGTGGTATGGCAATTTTTGCTAAAGGCGAACATAAAAAAAAACTGTGTCAATGATGAATCAAGAACGTTGATACAATCCCTTTTTCTAATGATCATCCAAAATAATGACCTTAATCAATCTATTTTATATAGTGATCATCATTTTCCGATAAAGCAAATAAGCATTATGCATGAAAAATTTTCTGAAAGATTTCGGAAAAAACAGATAAAATTTGCCATATGAGGTTTGGTCCACCATAGAGGGTAATAACCTTTGGTCAGCCCTTTTAGGTGACAAGATTTAACAATACATCACTCTAAGGTGACATGACCTGATAATGTCCTAATTTAAGGTGACATGATAACACATGGAGTCATAAAAAGTAAGTAATGGTGACTTGACAGCTTGTTTGTCATCAAGGCCATGAAAAACTGTAAAAACTAGAGTCGACCTGTTAATTGTCGGAATTTTTCACATTAACAAAAGACAAATTCAGAAGACTAAAAATAAAAAGACGATGATGAAATTGCATTTTCAATTTTAGAAAGTTAATTGGGATTTTCTATTTAAGACGACATTAAAGTCGCATTTAAAATTTTTAGAAAATTAATTGGGATTTTTTACTTAAGACGACGATAAAGTCGCATTTTCAAAATTAAGAAAATTAATTGGGATTTTCTATCTAAGACGACAATAAAGTCGCATTTTGAGTTTTAGAAAATTAATGGGGTTTTCTATTTAAGACGGTGTCAAAGTCGCATCTCCTATTTTAGAAAATTAACTGGAATTTCCTACTTAAAGCGTCAACAGAAGTCGCAAGTCATGTTTTCAAAATAGCACTGATGATAACTATTTTCTACGGAGAATATGTTATCTCAAAAGAAATTTTCTGTCAAAATTTTGTGTCTTTTCAAACATTGGCCATTATTTTCACCGAAATTCGACCAATGTGGGGCATTATGTAGACACCAAATTTTGAACCCCTTTTTCGGATAAATAAAGGTTTTGAAAATAAAAATAACAAAATCGTCATGCATCGTGGAGCGCGCACCCCGGAGCGCGAGTTTCATTCCGTCGCACGATTTTCCATTTTTGCATATTAGTCATACAGTTTCGGCTTAGAAGTATAATTTTCGTGAGTCGTAGTCAATAACTACCACCACCGTTTTAATAAAATGATTCATAGTATAATCATGCTCGTCTTTATTAATTTGACGAGTTTTCATTAATTATCTTAAGTTAGTCTTTCGGCAAAATGAAAAGCGAGTCGCGATTAGGCGTCGGGATTTTAGTCGTATCCCAAAACCGGCATTAATCAGTTTCCTTGATGATCAAGTCATTGTTCATTGGATAAAGAATAAGAATATATTCTTTATCCACTAAACACATCCTTTAGTCATTAGTTAGAGAATAAGAATCATGAAAAGATGTGAGAATAAGAATCAAATCCCATGTGTAAGAGGGGGAAAATCCGGATTTTTTCCGGAAGAATCAAGCGTGCGCCAAGCACACAATCATGCGTTAGACGCATGATAGTGCGCCTGGCGCACAAGCATGCTCTGCGCCAGACGCGGAGCCTTGCGCCTAGCGTAAGGTGCTGTGCCTAGCGCAGCTTCCTGCGCTAGGCGCAGCATCCTGGTCAGTTTCATTTGCACGATTTTCAATGCAATTTTTTTTACATATTAGGATGTTTTAGGAAGAATTCTGAAAATCTGATCTTGCCTCATTAATAAGCAAATCTAAAAACAATAAGAATATTTATGTTTCCAAAGAGATTTGATGATGTCATTAGGGTGAGGTCATTAGAGTGATGTCATTAAGGTGATTAAGGATGAAGAAAATCAGATTTTTTTGGATGAAAAATCTGATTTCCTACCTCTTTGAAACCCTAGTTCACCTCCTTCATTTCTCTATAAATACCTTCATTTTTTCCACTTCAAAACCAAGTTGAAAAGAGTTCAACTTAAATTCACTAATTCTCTCATCTTCTCTACTCCTTTCCTCTAAAGAAATCACACTTAAGAAAAGAAAGAAAAAGCTAGTAAGATAATTAGTAAGTAAAAGAAGTTCATCAAAAGAAAAAAAAACACAAAAGAGTTTAAGTTAGCAATTAAAAATATTTAGAAACTCACTTAGAAATTAAGAAAAATCACAAAGAAAGGTAGAAAAATTTGCAAAAGGAAGTGCATCATTGAGCTAGCAAGGTAAAGTTGAAGTTCTTGTTATTTTGATTATCTTCTTAATCATCTACTAACTTTTTTCCTTGTTTTCTTCTTATCATTTTTTAATCTTTGGAGTGATTTGGGTATGTGGAAGTCCTAATATGTTCCCAACCTTAAATCACCCCACCTAGAATAATCACCTCTAATGGGGTGACTCTTAGGAAACAGTGATTATGTGATTATGTGATTTTCCTTAATCAAGCTGTTATTCATCACAAAAAATGATTTCATAAAAAATTTCAAGACAAGTTGTGCATAAACATCTTTATAAAAAAATAAAATGTGATGCTGTAATTATAATCAGTTTTAATTTCGTACTTCATTCCATTTTTCGTCTGTATTATCATAATAGTTTGTAGGATTTAATATTTTGCCTATGAAGTGCACGATGTTTCCAGCAACTGGGCTTTGGAATTTCTAAAAAACGAATTTTGTGTAAATAATTAAAAATCATACAACTTTATTGTGCAAAACTGATTTTGTCCAGTACCACTTGTTCTGTCAATAAAGTTTAAAATTAAATCATTTAGATAAAAATAAAAACATCAAGTTTAAAGAAAACATCAGTATTTTTTCAAAAATATAAAAATTATGTTCATATGAATTTTATACAATTTTACATCATTTTTTCAAAATCATTCATGTAAATCACTGAATTTCATAATACTGATTTTCTCTTCGGTTAAGAAAATAAATACAAATGGTTTTACAAATGTACAATTCAAGTAAAAAATTTCAGTCTAGTCTTTCAAAATGTCTAGAATGTTCATACCAAATTTCACTTCAAAATAAGTTCAATAAGTTGGATCTCAAATAACAAATTGAATAAAGGTCCTGTTTGGACCAGTTTTGACATAAAATTCACCATAATTCAAGTGATCACTAAAACCTTGTGAAATTTTGATACAACATAAAGAACTCACTGATCTATCCACAGATGTATCATATGCTCATTTTAACACTTTGTAAAGAATGTTATGAATTTTGTAATTCAGTACAAGAATAAAAAGGCAATCTGAAAAATGAAATAAAGTAATTAACTCAACTTTCATTAAAAAAAATGTTTTCTTCATACGAAAATGTGAATAAAAAAACTCATGAAATTTTAAGTTTCTCTTAAAATGACTCATTTTATCATGTAAATAAAAATCAATAAAAATTGTCATAAAAAATCAAAATCAAAGAAGTTAATTAATCTTTAACATTCACAAATTCACGAATTCACAAATAAATATGAATTCCAAAGCCCATTCAAGGAGGTGAAGATCAAGATTGAAGATTTTGTATAAATCATAGAGTTTGTACAATTTGTTGTAATAGTGATTCTTTGTAAATAATTATTGCATCACTCAATTAATAAAAAAACATGGAGATGTTTATGCATAATTTTCATAAATAATTCCACAACTCTTTTTAATTAAATGACCAACCAATGCTAAAAATATTGCATGTTGGGCCAATATATCATAGTTTATGAATCAAATGACCCAATCTCAATTAAGAGGAAAAATTGCAAATCTAACTAAGTTAAATTATATGATGATCCATCTTACATTTTAAAAATGTGTTCTCCATATTCAAATAGATTAATCATATAATTTGACATAATTAGATTGGTAATTATAATCTCCAAATTCATTTTAGGCCGTTTCACGTGTCTCGCTTTAAATTGACAAATTCCAATTAGCCAAACACAATCTCCAAATTTGATCTCAAATTGATCATTTCTCTCCAAATGACTTAATAATCTTCAATAAAGATTATTTCTCAAAAGCCTTCGATTAGGAAGCAAACCTCTTCTTCTAAGACCTCTTAAAAATCATAAGCGTGATCACTATTAAGGTGGTTATTTCAATCCTCGATTAATCGCTAATTAGAGCGGTTAACACAGACTTCTTTTAATCACTAATTAGGGTGATTATCTCCAATCATTATTTAATCACTAATCAGAGTGATTATCTTGATAAGTCGATTTTTAGTTGCATAATAGTAGAATTTTAAGTCTCATTTTCATGTAGTTTTTAGTACATCTTAGGTTTATCTGCATTACTTGAGTAGTTTTTCAACCATTTTGTTATTTCGAGATACTTTTGCCTCTACTTTGTGATTTTCAGGTTCTTGTGGCCGTTTGTGGCTAAGAGAGACAAAGATGGTTCGTAGATGGTCTACATAGTGGTTCCGGAAGCGAGTAAATGAGTTTGAGTTCTTTGGGATTGAAGAAATGATGATCTTTGAAGAATAATGGTTTTCGCGGGACCACGCACATTTCCGCTTGCCCAAGCGACGAGCCGCGGGACCAAGCAGATTGTTGCTTTCCCATGCAAATCTGTGAACAAAAGAGCAAAAATGTTCTGTCTCGCGTGCACGCCCAAGCACATTTCCGCTTGCCCATGCACCATGGTGCACGCCCAAGCACCTTTCTGCTTGCCCGTGCAAGCTGTTGGCCAGCTAAAATCCGCGACTTTCTTTATTTCCTTTTTAGGTTTTTGTAAACATTAATTAGGGTTTATTAAACATACTTTTGGGTAGTTTTTGATTGTTAGAAAAGAGAGTATTAGTTTTTAGAGAGCTTTTGGAGAGAAAACTCCATTATTGAACCTTGATCACTACAAGTTGGCTACTTTGGATTGATTCATCCAAGTAAAGAATAAGTTTTTCTACTTTCTTCTCTTCTTTATTATTATGTCTTTTAGTTTATTTCTTAATTGCTTTGTTATTTCAATTATGAGTGAGTAGTTCTATAATCTAGGGTTAAGTTGAACCCTAGCAATGATTAATGCATGAATTCCCCCCCCCCCATAACCCCCAATTTGATGTGATTAATTGTCCTTGCTTGATTGAATTGTGCTTATTTTCATTATCATACTAGGGATAGGTGATTTTGAATTGATTCCTTATGTCTTGTTTTCAATGGGAATTGAATCTAGATGGATTTGTTGATTCAATCAAGAGTATGAATATCTCTATGGGAATAAGTAGATGGGATTACTAGGAATTTCTTTGTGATGCCATGTTTAATGTCTCTTTCTTGCATGATTCCATGGGAATAGGTATGATTGTTTGTTTAGAGTAGCCATAGGTACTCGGGAGAGATCTTTGGTATTTTTAGGGTGCATTACTCCTTTTGGATCATTGATTATGTTTATTGGGATGGGAATTATTCATGTATTATTCGTGCTAGTGGGGATACTTAATTCTAGGTGCTTTTATTGATTGATTTTACCTCGTGTGTTATTGCTAGTTGTTATAGTTTAGCGTTAATATTAGTTTAACATCTCTTCCACCATCGTTTGTCACTTGTTTAGTTAAATTGAGTCAAAATATCTAGTGTTTGATACCGTTTGTCTCTGTGGATTCGACCTTGACTTGCCCTACTACATAGTTAGGAGGTTAGTTAGGAATTATCTTTGTTAGGTACGCGACACACCTATTAAATTTTGGCGCCGTTGCCGGGGACTAACAGTATTAGATTAGTTTATCCTTGATTTATTTAGCTAAACTTATTTTTGTTCGATCATTATTACTCTTTTTGTTGTTTGATTTTTCCTCTTTCAGTCTTTTTGTTGCATGCGCACTCGTAGCAAGGGTTCAGAAGATCTAGCTACTCTTGATCGCGAGATTGAAGCCACAGCAAGGAGATTAGGAGGTCAACGAAGAAGACAACAACAAGGATCAATAATGGGAGACGAAACACCACCAAAGTCTCTACGGGAGTATGCTATGCCCGATGAGACCACCACCACCATTACCAGGCCAACCACCACTGCAACACACTTCGAGCTTAAGCCACAATTTATTCAATTCATTTCACAGGACTCTTATGCAGGAACACCAAAAGAGAGCCCTACTGATCATTTGGCTAGCTTTGTAGAGAAGTGTAATACATTGAAATTAACAAATGTTTCTGATGAACTGATTCGATATTGTGCTTTTCCTTTTTCTCTCAGGGATGAAGCAAAAGAATGGTTAAAAGAAGAAGAAGTGAGGAAGATCGCCACATGGCTAGAACTGAAAATGGCCTTTCTCTACAAGTTCTTCCCTCCTATGAGAACTTCAAAGTTCAAAAATGAAATATCTGGTTTTCAACAACATGAATTGGAGTCTCTCTATGAGGCATGGCAGAGATACAAGGCTTTGCAGCGCCAATGCCCACATTATGGTATTCCTGAGTGGATATTGATTCAGACATTCAACAATGGTCTGAAACATGATGTTCGAAGTTCTATTGATGCCGCATCTGGCGGTACTTTCATGGCCAAAACTCCAGAAGCTGCTAAGACATTGTTGGATGATATGGCTGCCAACAATTATTTGAATGACTGGAATGTGTCTCATGGAGCCCCTAAAAGGGGAGGTAAGTATGAGGTTGATGTTATTGCTACTTTGACTAACACTGTGCATGTTTTGGCAGCCAAGGTTGAACAATTGAGTAGTGGACCAATAGCACCTGTTTGTGAGATTTGTGAAGTGCAAGGTCACTCATTGAAGGAGTGTCAATACAACACCATGGGAGCGATATCTGAGCAAGCCAATGCCCTCCTAAACACAAACACAAGATCACAAAATAACCCATACTCAAACACATATAACCCAGGTTGGAAGAATCATCAAATTTCTCTTACAAAAATAACCAACCTCAACCTCCACACACAAATTACTCTCAACCACCCGGTTTTCAATCGAGACCACCTTTCAACCCCTCCTCCTCATCCTCAACATCCAACCTTGAAACCATCATAGAGAATTTAGCTTCTTCTCAGGCAAAGCAAATTGAATATCAAGTGAAGCAGAATGACTTCTTCAGCAACTCCCTTCAATAAATTCATGCTCATAATAAAATGATGGAGAATCAGATGACCCAACTTGCTCAACAAATCAGTCACCTCTCAAAACCTTCAGGCCAACTTCCAGGGCAAACTGAACCAAACCCAAAAGGGTATATCCATGCTATCTCATTGAGAAGTGGTAAAGAATTGCAAGACCCCACAAGGAAGGTGAATGACCAAAGGAAGAGTGCAGAAGAGTCTAAAAAGTCGAGTGAAGAAGATCAAGGAGAAAAGGTGTTGGAAGAGGAAGCTAAAGAGACTGAGAAAAAGGAACCTGCTGTCATACCTATTGCACCATACAAGCCACCTGTTCCATTCCCTCAAAGATTGGCACAAGCAAAGCTAGAGAAGAAGTATGGGAAGTTCTTTGATATTTTGAAGAAGTTGCACATCAACATCCCTTTCTTGGATGCTATTTCAGAGATGCCTTCTTATGCTAAGTTTTTGAAAGACATGCTTTCCAACAAGAGAAAAATTGAAGAAAATGTTATTGTTTCACTAACAGCTGAGTGTAGTGTTATTTTGCAGAACAAGCTTCCAAAGAAGCTAGGAGATCCAGGCAGTTATTCTATTCCTGTTAAGCTTGGTGATATTGAAATCAAGAATGTCTTATGTGATCTTGGGGCAAGTGTCAGTCTCATGCCCTTGTCAATCTGCAAGAAGCTTAATATGGGTGAACTGAAACCCACACGCATCTCCTTACAACTAGCAGATAGAACAGTCAAGTTCCCCCTTGGCATCCTTGAAGACGTTCCTCTTAGAGTTGGAAATTTTTTCATTCCATGTGATTTTGTTGTTATGGAAATGGAAGAAGATGCACACGTTCCCATCATTCTTGGGAGACCCTTTTTGGCTACTGCTGAATCCATAATTGATATGAAAAAGGGGAAAATCACCTTTGAATTAGGTGACGAAAAAATGGAGTACACACTCACAAACTCCATGACTTCTCCATCTATGGGAGAAGTTATTGATAGAGTGGATGCTCTCAATGAGGATACCTCGAGTATACCTATCACTCATAATGGCGCTAGCTCTTCTTCTACGTCGATTGAGATATCACTTGCAAAAATCCAACATTCAGTTGTTGAGAATAAGGCAGAGCATAGCATTATGAAGAAGAACTTGTCATCCATATTTACAATCTTGGAAAACTTCAATACTTGGATGCAGTCACCAAGGTTTTCGAACCCTTCGCTCTCCCCTCCTTAGCGAGGTTTTGTGAGTATCCTGCCCCTTTCTTTGTGTCTTCTCTTTCATTGCACATTGAGGACATTGTGCATTTTAGCTTGGGGGAGAGATATATCGCATCTTGTGTACATATTAGTCATCATTTAGGCATTTTTTTCCCATTTTTGTATGTAGTTTCATTTTTAGGATGCATCTTGCATATCATTTGCATAGTAGTTTTTGCATTTAGGTTGCATTTAGGAGTAGTCCCCCAATGATAGCAAAGATCTATGCATGTGCTTGTGAAAATAGAAAAAATGTTTTTGAGAATCTCATAATTAACAAGGAATTGATTGGTTTGTGGTAAGATTGGTCTCTCCTATGTGCGATTAGATCAGTGTTGGTAGCTACAACCTAGTGAGGATGTTCTTATGCCTTATAGACTGACATCTTTTCAGTCTTCTTTCTTTTGTATGTGATGCTCTTCCTTGACGACTATTCTCTAGAACTTGCATTGATACTCCTTGAAACCGCATTGACTTGTTTATGCATTGAATATGATTGAGACAATTGTTGTTTTCTGAGCTACATAGCCAAATGCCACCTACATTGATTACTCCTTTTTGTCACCCCTGTGAGCCTAGCCTTTTCATTTTATTAACTACATCTTTAGCCCTTTTACCTTGTCCTACCTAGGAGGATTGTGAAGCTATGTTGATGAAGTTAAGTTGCGACATTGGAGATTTATTGTGGTGTTTGATGTGATATAATGCTTAGTTAGAACTCATGATCTGTGTTGAGTTCATTTCCTCAGAGTTACTTTTAATACTCCTATTAATTTCCTCTATAGATGATTTTGGTTAAATCCTTCGGAAAAAAAAGAAAATAGAAAAAAAAAACAAAATGAAAAAAAAAAGATTGTGATTTATGTCTTTAGTATACAATAAAAGGAAATTGGAGTTTCTATTTGAGGAGTTATGTTTCAGTTAATGAAAAAAAATATGAAGTGCAATTGGAATGCTTGTGTTTGGAGTTTGGTAATTGTTGTCAAAGGTGTTTGAAAAGCTTCACTTTCCCCTTTGAGCACCACTTTCCTAAAACTTTCCATACCCATACCTTAAGCCTTCATTACAACCCATATGAAGTCCTCATGATTCTTTGTATGTAACGTAGTCCCGTAGCGGTGGAGAGTGAGAAGATATGCAAGCTTATGGTAGGATATAGTCAATGGAATGGAGCCTTGAGCGATCATTTGACCCTTTTTATACACATGAGAGATATTGTGCACGACTAAAGTGAGAGCTACTATATTCATGATTGAGTCAAGCTTAGGGGAGAACTTGTGGTAAGATGGTTGCTTTTCCTTGTGCTATACTGTGAGGTTTGATTGTTTTCTACCATGATAACGTTGAAATTGTGTTTGAATTGGTTTTGAAAATTGGCATGCAAACTTTATTTGAGGCGGCTATTGAACTCCTTCCTTGATTTCTTAGTTGGGATTGCTTGAGGACAAGCAATAGTTTAGCTTGGGGGAGTTTGATAAGTCGGTTTTTAGTTGCATAATAGTAGAATTTTAAGTCTCATTTTCATGTAGTTTTTAGTACATCTTAGGTTTATCTGCATTACTTGAGTAGTTTTTCAACCATTTTGTTATTTCAAGATACTTTTGCCTCTACTTTGTGATTTTCAGGTTCTTGTGGCCGTTTGTAGCTAAGAGAGGCAAACATGGTTAGTAGATGGTCTACATAGTGGTTCCAGAAGTGAGTAAATGAGTTTGAGTTCTTTGGGATTGAAGAAATGATGATCTTTGAAGAATATTGGTTTTCGTGGGACCACGCACATTTCCGCTTGCCCAAGCGTCGAGCTGCGGGACCAAGTAGATTGTTGCTTGCCCATGCAAATCTGTGAACAAAAGAGCAAAAATGTTCTACTCGCGTGCACGCCCAAGCACCTTTCTGCTTGCTCGTGCAAGCTGTTGGCCAGCTAAAATCCGCGACTTTCTTTATTTTCTTTTTAGGTTTTTGTAAACATTAATTAGGGTTTATTAAACATACTTCTGGGTAGTTTTTAATTGTTAGAAAAGAGAGTATTAGTTTTTAGAGAGCTTTTGGAGAGGAAACTCCATTATTAAACCTTGATCACTACAAGTTGGCTACTTTGGATTGATTCATTCAAGTAAAGAATAAGTTTTTCTACTTTCTTCTCTTCCTTTATTGTTATGTCTTTTAGTTTATTTCTTAATTGCTTTGTTATTTCAATTATGAGTGAGTAGTTCTATAATCTAGGGTTAAGTTGAACCCTAGCAATGATTAATGCATGAATTCCCCCCCATAACCCCAATTTGATGTGATTAATTGTCCTTGCTTGATTGAATTGTGCTTATTTTCATTATCATACTAGGGATAGGTGATTTTGAATTGATTCCTTATGTCTTGTTTTCAATGGGAATTGAATCTAGATGGATTTGTTGATTCAATCAAGAGTATGAATATCTCTATGGGAATAAGTAGATGGGATTACTAGGAATTTCTTTGTGATGCCATGTTTAATGTCTCTTTCTTGCATGATTCCATGGGAATAGGTATGATTGTTTGTTTAGAGTAGCCATAGGTACTCGGGAGAGATCTTTGGTATTTTTAGGGTGCATTACTCCTTTTGGATCATTGATTATGTTTATTGGGATGGAAATTATTCATGTATTATTCGTGCTAGTGGGGATACTTAATTCTAGGTGTTTTTATTGATTGATTTTACCTCGTGTGTTATTGCTAGTTGTTATAGTTTAGCGTTAATATTAGTTTAACATCTCTTCCACCATCGTTTGTCACTTGTTTAGTTAAATTGAGTCAAAATATCTAATGTTTGATACCGTTTGTCTCTGTGGATTCGACCTTGACTTGCCCTACTACATAGTTAGGAGGTTAGTTAGGAATTATCTTTGTTAGGTGCGCGACACGCCTATCATAAACCCTAATAATCGTTAATTAGGACGATTATTCTTCTCATTTAATCACTAATTAGAGTGATTATCTTAAACCTTAATGATCGTTAATCAGAACGATTATTCTTCTCATTTAATCACTATTTAGAGTGATTATCTTAAACCTTAATGATCGTTAATTAGGACGATTATTTTTCCTCATTTAATCATTAATTAGAGTGATTATCTTAAGCCCTGAATAATCACTAATTAGGGTGATTATCTTAACCTCTATTTCTGATCACTAATTGAGGTGGTTATCTTAATCCTTCATGTTTAATCACTAATTAAAGTGATTATCTCAATCCCATTTCAATCACTAATTGGAGTGATTACCTCATTTTAAATAGATTTGTTTAATTCTAATGGAGAGTTATTCATAATCAATTTCCCCCTCTATTTTCCCTAGTGGAATTGGCCATTTAGGGTGAGACATATGCTCGAACTACGACGGTTTTGATCCATCAGTGGATTCCAATCCCACAATGAGTGGTACGTAGTGCAACTTCAGTGCTCAAACCTACCATGTACAAATGATATATTGGTCCTAAATAAAAATGGTTAATGTGTATATGTGCAAATTTTGTGATTTTCTTTCTTTTTAATAGCCATGATTACTTTAAAATGGAAAATAACGCATTTAGTAAGAGCCCACGGAAGAGGAGACGAGTTCCAGACGTTCGCACCTCTTAACCTAAACCCCGAACCCTATCTCATAGTATGAAAGACCAATTTTCAAAAAAGCCTTATCCATATGAAGCCATCATCGTTTTAAATGATTTTTCTTGAAATTGATTTTAAAACAATTTATTAAATAAATCTGTCCCTATTCAGATATTAATAGGGTGGCGACTTCCAAGTTTTCTAAAACTCAAAGTCCAATGAGAGACTTTCGTGGGATTCAGACCGTTAATTAAGACAGTCAAAAATCGAATACCACAGGTAGTGTGAAGATTTGTGAGGAGTAAACCCTAGCAACCATGAGAGAAGAGAGAAACGAATGAGAGAGAAAGATGAGAGTGAGGTGTGAAGTTGTGCGTTGTGGTAGGTTTAATTTGTGCGCTCAATTGAGAATTAATTATAAAGGGCTGCGGGTTGGCCCAAAACCGCAGCCCGGCCTTCACTATTAAGGGTTGTGTTTTGCTCAAAAACCACAGCCCTTTATTACTAAAGGGCTGCGGTTTTGGGCTAACTGCAACCCTTCACTATTAAGGGTTGCGTTTTGCAATAAACCGCAACCCTTGCGTTTTTTTCCACTAGTGTTGATTGTGGTTTAAAGTTCTTCGATATTTGGATTGAATTAGAGTAATTTCCTATTGATTTGTTATGCTTGTTTAATTCATGTAATTGCGCAATATCATGGGTTATGTTTAGCTAATAGGGGTTAGAATCGAAATATCATACTCATTAGAGGCTTGTTACAATATGTAGGTCTGATTATGTTGAGCGACCGTACTAGCATATGTTGATCTAAGAGTTGTTAAGACCCGACCGTAGGATTAACGAAATACTCTAATTATTCGAACCTCAATCCAAGTATTGTTGAATTATATTGTAGTGATTAAATTGGTATAAGCATGGTAGACCGATCGATTGCCCTAGGTTTTTAGTTCTTTGATAAACTTCCATCCTTTTGTGCTCTAGTTTATTCTAGTTTAGTTATTAATTATTCAATCAAATTCCTCTTTTGAAGTAGTTAAATAATTTAGCACAAATCTATAGAACTCCTCTCTCTATGGATCGACTCGTATTTGCCAGTTTCTGCTAAACAGACACCATGCACTTGCGGTATATATTTTAAAACTCATCAAGTTTTTGGCGCCGTTGCCGGGGAGACGGCTAGTTTCTATAGCTTTTTGATTGATTATTTGAACTATTTCTACTGTCTCATTGGAACTTCAAATTCCAATTGAGGCAATCTCACTGCACATTTTTCTTTGTTTCTTTTATGCCCAGGTCTAAAAGAACAAGTACTCTAGTTCCAGCTGATCCTGATCTTGAGAAAACCCTCCGGCAACTCAAGAAGAAATAAAAGAAGAAGAAGCAGTCTGCTAATCAGGGAAAATCCACGGAAGAACCATCAAAATCAATCATGCCTCCTAAGTCATTGAAGTCTTATGGGGTACCTTCCCTTGGCAATGTTCCCACATGCCCTACTATGCCTGACATACAAGCGGCCAACTTTGAGATCAAGCCTACCCTCATTAATATGATCCAACAGAACCAGTTTGGAGGGCATCCATCTGAACACCCTACAAATCATTTACAACGGTTTCAACAACTCTGTTGTACCGTTAAGCATCAAGGGGTCACTCCTGATCAGTTGAAGGTCATGGTATTTGAGTTTTCTTTGAAAGACAAAGCTCAAAAATGGTTGAATGATGTTACAACAACTGAATGGAGTGCTATTTCTGAAGCATTTCTGAAAGAGTACTACCCTCCTACCAAAACTGCAGAAATCAGACATAAACTTGCTACCTTCCAACAAGAAACTGATGAGACACTGAAGGAAGCATGGAATAGGTTCAAGGACCTGTAGAGAGAATGCCCACACCACAATCTTGACAAGTGGTTCATCACCCAAGCATTCTACAATGGTCTACAACCCCATATCAAGAGTTCAATTGATTCATCTTATTGTATTCCATGTTTTGATGATGCCAAATACTTAGGTTAATTTTATTATATAGTTTTTATTTAGCGAAAATTATAAAATACCAAAAAATAATGTAATGTTCGAATTTGCATTTATATCTTGTGGAGAAAGATTAATTATTTAATCTAAGTCAAGATATTTAATTTATACACTTTGAATTTTTATCATATGATATGTTTAATATTCTAGTAACTTAGAATCTTTGGATAAAAGATTATTTAAGTTATTAGATGTTTTTGTTGCTGTTGTTGTGCGTGCAAAACAGTTGGAGAATTAAATTGTGGAGCTAACTCCGTGAGGTTCTCCAACTAACTTCTCCACCTGCGCATTACTTGCTGGAAGATTAGACCACTACCGGATAGTAGTGGGACGTTTTTTTCCGTTGCAAAACTCGTGGAGAAAGTGCAGCGAATTTAGGACCATGATCTCCATTATTCTACTCACGCAATTTGAGGAGAACATGGAGCACAACATGACCCGTAGAAGAAGATTTGCAGCAGCTATATAAGAAGAAATTATTTGAAGAAAAACTTAAGAACTTTCAAGAGAAAAAAGTTAATCATTACTTAGAAAGTTCTTCTTGTAATTTCCTCTTTTATTCAACATACCCATTATTGTAATATTCACAGTGTGTGGGTGAGAGAAAAAATTCAGATAATATCCTTGTATTCAAGAGAGAGAAAGAAAGAGAGAAGAGAGAAGACTTCGAGTGAAGTCAAAAGTGAGTGTCATCAGTTCAGGGGGAACTGAGTGACTGGGGAACAAGTTCCTAGAGGAACAGAGAAGGTCCAGTATTAGGTTGTATAAAAGAGAGTCTTTTGGCCTAGTATATTAAAGAGAGTTTGAGTCAAAATCCCTCGTGGTCAAGGTTTTTCTTCCTATTGGGCCTAGGAAGTTTTCCTTGTAAAAATCTCGTGTGTTTGTCTCTTTCTAATTTCAAGTTTGTTTTAATTCCGCATTACAAATCGAAAATTTCTCCTCAACTACAATTCACCCCCCCTCTTGTAGTTGGTCTAGTGTTCATACTAGAATAACAATTGGTATCAGAGCCTAGTACCTCCAGAATCAGTTAACATTGAGGAGATTGTTCCTGAAAAAATGAACACGACAGGAGAAAAGCTTGATGAAGGGTATTCAACTCAACGCCCACCCATGTTCAATGGCAAACATTATCCATACTGGAAGAATCGTATGGAGATATTTATTAAAGCTGAAAATTACCAAGTGTGGAAGGTAATTGAAATCGGTGACTTTGAGGTCACAAAGAAGAACGAGAAAGGGGAGCTGATTCCTAAACACCTTGCCGAATTTGACAAAGAGGACTTCGATAAAATGGAGATGAACAACATGGCCAAGAAGCTACTCCATTGCGGTCTTGGTCCCCATGAGCACAATTGAGTCATGGGATGCAAGACTGCAAAGCAAATGTGGGAACTCCATCAAATTACTCATGAAGGAACAAGCGAAGTGAAACGATCAAAGATCGATATGCTCATGCATAAGTATGAATTGTTTCATATGAAACAAAAGGAGCCTATTCAAGATATGCTCACTCGCTTCTCAAACATTATAAACGAACTTGAATCTCTGGGAAAGTTAATGTCCCCAGAGGAACAGGTCCGGAAGGTACTAAGGAGTCTACCACAAGATGAAAAATGGATGGCCAAGACAACGACACTGTTGGAAACCAAGGACTTCACAACGTTCAACATTGAACAACTTGCTGGTTCCTTGATGACCCATGAGTTACATCTCGAAACTCATGAAACTAAATCATCAAAGCCTAAGGCTCTGGCCCTCAGGTCTGAGGAACAAGAAGACTCAGAAACCGATGATGAAGAAGCAGCAATAATCGTTAGAAGATTCAAGAAGTTCTTCAACAAGAACTACAAAGGAAAGGTTGCCAAGAAACCAACGAAGCTAAGCTGTCACAAATGTGGAGGCCTGGATCATTTCATCAAGGAATGTCCTCAATGGGAAAACGAGAAAGCTAAAGGAAGATACAAAGAAAAGGGCAAGGAACAACAAAGATCATTTTCGAAAAATGATATGAAGAGAGCCATGGTAGCAGCATGGGGAGAGTCTGACTCAGAGGAGGAGCAGGAACAAACTGAGGAAGAAACTGCCCATCTATGTCTCATGGCAAATACCGAAGAAAAAGTGGAATCATCAAACCCCAAGGTAAGTTTTAATGCCATTGAAGGGGAACTTACAGAAAATGAATAAAAGCCAATTAATAAAACTTTTGCTAGAAATCTTAGATGATTACAAGGACGTATGTCCAAAAAGAGATCAATTAACTAATGCCTTGAAAATCACTAAGAATCATTCAAATTGGCTTAACTCACTAAAATGGGACACTGAAAAAAGATTCTTTGAACTTTTTGACAAGAGTAGAGCTTATCAAGATGCATTTGAAAAGGTCAAAAATGAAAATTTGCCTGTTAGTATACCTACTGGTGAGACCATAAGGTGTACCAAGTTGTTTAAAAATTTGCCTCTGAAGATAGGAGACTGTGTTTTTCCTTCTGATTTGATAGAGTTTAATTTGGGCGACCTAGATGTAATTCTGGGGATGGATTGGCTAAGTTTATACAAGGCCAAAATAGACTGTGAAGTTCAAAAAGTAGTTTTAAAGAACCCTTTGGGAAAGTTGACCTCATATAGACGTTTTGGAAAATCCAAGAACTTTGGGGTTATTTCCGCAATGCAAGTGAAGAAGTTGATGAAGAAGGGGTGTGAGTTATTTTTCTGTAGTATGCAGGATGTAAGTAAAGAAGCTGGGGTAAATATTGAGGATGTTCCAATCGTGAATGAGTTTATGGATGTGTTTCCGAGTGAGATTTCGGGTATACCGCCTGGTAGAGCTGTTGAGTTCACCATAGACTTAGTTCCTGGAACTGCACCTATATCTAAAGCACCCTATAGAATGGCACCTCCGGAGATGAGTGAATTGAAGACGTAGTTGCAAGAGCTGTTCGATAAGGGTTATATTAGGCCTAGTGCATCACCTTGGGGAGCTCCTGTGTTGTTTGTTAAGAAGAAAGATGGGAGTATGAGGTTGTGTATCGATTATAGGGAATTGAATAATGTAACCATCAAGAACAAATATCCTTTGCCTAGGATAGATGACCTATTCGATCAGTTGAATGGAGCGAGCGTGTTCTCGAAGATTGATTTGCGTTCGGGGTATCACCAGTTGAGGGTAGCTGATAAGGATATACCTAAGACTGCATTTAGGACTTGTTATGGTCATTATGAATTCATTGTAATGCCTTTTGGGTTAACCAATGCACCTGCCATTTTTATGGATTTGATGAATAGGATTTTCCATGAGTTCTTAGATAAGTTTGTTGTTGTATTCATTGATGATATTCTGATTTATTCGAAGAATGAAAAGGAGCATGATGAGCACTTGAGGATTATATTGGAGACACTTATCAATTATATGCCAAGTTCTATAAGTGTGAGTTCCGTTTGGAGAAAGTAGCATTTTTGGGTCACTATGTGTCTAAGGAAGGAGTCTCTGTAGATCCGGCTAAGATTCAATCTGTGAGTGAGTGGCCAACTCCAAAGAACGTATATGATATTCAAAGTTTCCTAGGTCTAGCTGGCTATTATAGGAGATTTGTGAGAGATTTCTCGAAGATAGCAAGGTCAATGACCAATTTGATGAAAAAGGAGTCAAAATTTGAGTGGAGTGATAAGTGTGAGGAAGCTTTTCAGATTTTAAAAGAATGTTTAACTTCTGCACCTGTTTTAACCCTGCCTGATGGGAATGAGGGATTTGAGGTGTATAGTGATGCTTCAAAGAATGGTTTGGGATGTGTGTTACAACAGAATGGGAAGGTGATCGCGTATGCGTCGCGTCAGTTGAAACCTTATGAGGCTAATTACCCTACCCATGATCTAAAGTTAGCTGCTATTGTGTTTCGCCTTGAAGATTTGGAGACATTACCTGTATGGGGTAACCTGTAAGATCTTTACCGACCATAAAAGTTTAAAGTATATTTTCACCCAAAAAGACCTCAATATGAGGCAGAGAAGATGGTTAGAATTGATAAAGGATTATGACTTAGACATCCAATATCATGAGGGGAAAGCAAATGTAGTTGCTGATGCGTTGAGTAGAAAGTCGAGTCCTAGCATGAATGCCTTGATAGTTCCTGAGGAGTTGTGTCGAGATATGCAAAGACTTAACCTAGAAATCTTAAATCCTGGGGATATCGAGGCAAGATTGAGTGCCTTGTCATTGGGGTTGTCAATTTTCGATGAGATCAAAGAGGGCCAAGTCGGGGATGAGCACCTAAAGAAGATTAAGGAAAAGATGGGACAAGGAAAGGAAGTTGATTTTAAGATCTATGATGATGGTAGTCTGAGATTCAAGGGGAGGTGGTGTGTACCACAGAAATGTGACAAGCTAAAGAGACGCCTTATGAATGAGGGCCATAATACTCCGTATTCTGTGCACCCTGGGGGTGACAAGCTGTATAAGGACCTTAAGCAGATCTATTGGTGGCCAAACATGAAGCGTGAGGTTGCCGAGTTCGTGTCTAAGTGTCTAACCTGTCAGAAAGTCAAGATTGATCATAAAAGACCCATGGGGAAAGTTCAATCCTTAGAGGTTCCGGGATGGAAGTGGGATTCCATTTCAATGGATCTTGTGACTGCTTTGCCTAAGACGAGGAATGGCAATGATACCATTTGGGTTATTGTGGACCGTCTGACGAAGTCGGCCGTGTTCATTACAATTAAAGAGACATGGAAGAAGAAGCAACTTGCGAAACGTATGTTAAGCATGTAGTGAGATTGCATGGGGTTCCAACCAATATTATTTCAGATCGTGATTCGAGATTCCTTTCGAAGTTTTGGCAAAAGGTCCAGTTAAATCTTGGGACAACATTGAAAATGAGTACTGCCTTTCACCCTGCGACTGATGGTCAGACGGAGAGGACTAATCAAACTATGGAGGATATGTTGAGATCATGTGCTATTGACTTTCAGGGTAGTTGGGAAGACCAATTAGATTTGATTGAGTTTTCATACAACAATAGTTATCATGCAAGTATTAAGATGGCACCTTTTGAGGCATTATATGGAAGAGAGTGTAGAAGTCCCATTTGCTGGAATGATTTTAGTGAGAACATCGTATTGGGGACAGAATTCATTGAGGAGACTGTCAAAAATGTGAAGTTGATTCAGGCTCGAATTCAAGCTGCTCAAGATAGCTAAAAGAGATGCCGATTTGAAGCGAAGAGAAGATGAGTTTGAAGTAGGTGATAAAGTGTTTCTCAAAGTATCACCAACTAAGGGTGTGATGAGATTTGGGAAAAATGGTAAATTAAGTGCCAAATATGTAGGTCCATATGAGATCCTACAAAGAATTGGGAAAGTAGCTTAAAGGTTGGCTTTGCCAATGGAGTTCGAAAAGATGCACGATGTATTTCATATTTCCCAACTCAATCGTTATATCCCTGATGAGCGTCATGTCAGCCTGAGAGGATCCAGATTGATAGTAGTCTCACATATGAGGAAAGAACTATGAAAATACTTGATAAGAAGGTGCGTAGTACACGCAATAAAGATGTCAATATCGTGAAAGTGCTTTGGTCGAACCATGAGTCCGAAGAGGCAACGTGGGAAGCTGAAGCTGAAATGAAGAAGAAGTGTACATATTTATTCCTTGAGGTGAGTTACGAGGGCGTAACTCGTTTTCTTTAAGGGGGGTAGAATGCGATAGAATTTCGCGCTTTTTACCTATTTTTATGGTATTTTTATGCATTTTTATGCTTATTTTGGCGAAACACTTAGTTTTCGATTAGTCCATCTTTTATTCTGCGCTTTTAGGTCGAAACACTTAGTTTTCTCTTTCTACTTTGATATTAACTCTTTGCTTTGAAGATTATAAATATCATTGATTTCGTTTTCATTGCTCTTCAATCATTCGGTATTCTTCTTTACTTTGTTTAATTTGATGAATTCTTCTACTTGCATTATGTTTATTGTGTTTATTATTATCATGAGTGAGTAGTCTTTTCCTAGGGCTTAGTGAGGAAAGCTATGTTTATACCTATTTGATTGTGGTTTAAAGTTCTTCGATATTTGGATAAAATTAGAGTAATTTCCTATTGATTTGTTATGCTTGTTTAATTCATGTAATTGAGCAATATCATGGGTTATGTTTAGCTAATAGGGCTTAGAATCGAAAGATCATACTCATTAGAGGCTTGTTACAATAGGTAGGTCTGATTATGTTGAGCGACCGTACTAGCATATGTTGATCTAAGAGTTGTTAAGACCCGACCGTAGAATTAACGAAATACTCTAATTATTCGAACCTCAATCCAAGTATTGTTGAATTATATTGTAGTGATTAAATTGGTATAAGCAGGGTGGACCGATCGATTGCCCTAGGTTTTTAATTATTTGATCAAGTTCCATCCTTTTGTGCTCTAGTTTATTCTAGTTTAGTTATTAATTATTCAATCAAATTCCTCTTTTGAAGTAGTTAAATAGTTGAGCACAAATCTATAGAACTCCTCTCCCTGTGGATCGACCCGTATTTGCCAGTTTTGGCTAAATAGACATCGTGCACTTGCGGTATATATTTTAAATTCTATCACCACTTCATCAATAAATGGGTATACGTCTATTTTACCATCATATATACACACCCCAGTATCATCAAAAATAGGTCTTGAAATCCCCTCCATAAACATGACCTTTGTTATGAAGTGTTTTGACTGACATGTTCTGTATGGATCTTCCTCTTCTGATAATAGATAGAACCTCTGTGTTATCTTGCTCATGAAAAACCATTTTTCATCTATGTGTATCATATTGTAAAACATATCAAACCTTGATTTCTCTCTTATTGTCCTTGGGATTATGTGTGACAGAACAAACTGCAGTCTTGTGGTTTTGTGTTTATCTGTGAGTTTTGGTTTGACGGAGTTTGTATGGCATCTAAGAATACCCCTCTTGATTAGCCTATACACTGTTGATGGACTAACTTCCAAAGCTGTAGCAAAGGACCTGATTGTGGTCCTCTGCTTCAGTGGGACCTCTCTCAGCTCTTCCTCCCCTTGATAACAAGCTTCCTCCCGTAGTTGCCAGCTTTTTTTCTTGCAACATGGACCTCAGCCCTACTTAAATTTTTGTTGTTTAGCTACTCTCCACAATCTGAAAAGTGTTGTTCTACTAATTGCATACTTTAAGGCTACACTCTTGACACAACCTCTTGGTAAGGACAAGTCATGTGATGCTTGTGAGAATAAATCAATTATGACTTCTCTTCTCATGTTATTTGGTAAATTAGATTTTTTGCCTAAGTTGCAATTAGTGTCATTAATAATGTTTCCATCTTCCATTTCATTAGAGTCAGAAAAATATCATACCTCAGCATCATCAACTCCATTAATGTATGACCCCAAAAACAAAAGCTCATCAACATCAAGGTCGCCTTCTTGATGTTCTTCCTGTTATTCTTGAAGCAGCATCAGCTCCTCTTCACAAATTTCAAAAAAAATCCCCTTATCCACTTGATAAAATCCACTGCTCTAAGCCCCCATCTTCCATGGCATCAAATTAATTACAGTGATGTGTGTGCTTGTGATAGAATTTATTTTAAAAAGACCTATGTGCTTGTGTGTGCAAGTGAGTGTGTTCACTTGTGAATTTTTGAAATTTCTAGTGTAAGTGTGTGCTGGTGTGTGGACAAAAGTGGAAATGAGGATAAATTTTCTATCAACAGTTGTATAAATAGGGTTGTACATAATTTTTGGTGGGAATGCCCCAAAAGTCCCCTTTAAATGTGAAAGTGAATAAATTTGAAAAAGTTAGCCAAAATTTAAATTTTGTTGCAAAAGTTAAAGTTCCCTCCTTATTGGAGGAAAAAAACCGGGTACACTCACCCTTAGTTACCCACGTGCTGTTGCTTAAAATCCTAATTGCTCTACTAATATGTGGTCTCAACTTTCTCTCTCTACCCTCCTTGGTATGTGTGTACTTTCTCTATGTTTCACTTATTGTGAAACGGAGGAAGTATATCTACGTGAAATTCTTAAATGAACCTGGTCCATAATAACTTATTGTGGACCAAATCCAAAAGAGGAAGCTTCTTCTCTTTCCTTTATCATTTCACACATGCGAGTTTTTTTTTGGTTCACCCTCCCCCCCAAAAAAATTCATCCTCGTTCCTTTCCTACTTCCAAATTCACGAGTTTCTAATGAAATTCTCTCTCCTCTTTTCTCGCCTCGGTTTCACGAGCTTAAGCTTCCATATTCGCACCTAATTTTCTGCTTCAATTTCTCTCCTTAGTGTCAAGCTTAATTTTCTCTCTCCTCTCTTGCAATGCCGCCAATATAGAGATGTACCACGATTGGGGTTCGAGGAGATATTTTATCTTAATTTTTCTTGTTTTTGAATTCGTTTTACTTTAATTTACTAATTACATATCAAATTACATGTTGATGTTTATTGTATTTTTGTGTGCATATGTTCGAACATTGATGTTTTAGTTGATTTTGCTAAGGCTTTCTTTTCTTTCTTTTTTTGCTTGATTTCAACTTTTGTGGCTACAAAATAGGGTTTGATTTTACTAATTTATAAAATTAGGGTTTCCATGTATAATAATAACTTTGATGTTATTTTACTGCATTTTGCGATGTTTGATTTTGTGATTTTTGCAGTGTGTTAGTCTGATAAGATGTTTAGTCGTTGTCACCATTTACAATTTAAGGTTCACTATACTACCATTTTAGTCTCCATGTGTAGAGTTGATGGAAATTGTAACTGTTCATAATTATAAGGGTTATTATTCCATCTATAATGGTCAATATATGTAGTAGAGTGATGTTATGGGCTATTTATTGCACAACACTGATTTCTATTCATGTATTGTGTAGATAAATATTTGGGGATACAAGTAATGGCAAAGATAATTCCTTTTTGTTTGATTATCACTAAGATATAGCAAAATGATTACTATATGTAGAATGGCATGATTTCATCTCTATCTGTAATTGTACTGCATCCATAAGTTAGTTTTTTTAATATGGCCAGAGTGCACCTTAAAGCATGAACTTATGCTTGATGATGATAGGAAGTTTCGCCTTTCTTTGATGGTTTTTCCTTTTCTTTCTTTTATTATGAGAAGTGTTTCCTTTAGCTTAGGTAAAGCCTTTTAGCTCAACTGGTAGAGCTATGTGCAATTGCACAATGATGTAGGTTCGAATCCTCTGTGAAACCAATAGCCAGAACAATTGAGTAAATGCTTCACTATATGAAATTATATATGAAACCAATAGCCTATGTATTTGTATGTGGCTAATGTGGGAGAGGGGACCACAACCAATACTCGCGATCGGAGATGCAAGCTTATGTCTTAATCAAAACTCTACCCGATTGTGAACCTTCGGAATCCTTTAGGGCAGCATATTGGAGACTTTTGTATTTGTATGTGGCTAATGTAGGAATATTAGGGAGTGGGTTAGGCCCTGAAAATGTTGATAAAGAGGCTATTAGATGGAAAGTAATAGTGGATCAGGTACTTAGGGATATGAGGAAGATAGATCTAAGAGTTCGGGAGAAGGGGATAATTGAGGATGTAGGTGGCTATTGGCGAAGATTTTATGAGCGGTTAGGAGCTCGTGAGGAGGCTAGAGAGGCAAGGGCACTTAATGAAGAACCTAGGAAGCAGTTTACCGCATGTACCTCTAGGAGATCCCGATTATGTACCTGAGGAACCCTAGCACCACCAATAGCGGGTATGACTATGACCCTTTGGATATGGACTAAGATGGGAGTAACCTTGTGAAATTCAGGAGGCAGCTTATGCATGTTTTAAATTAGTGAAGTAAAACTTTAATGTCGTTCACTTACGGCATGGTGATGATAAACTTCCCTATGAGAATTAGATTTAAATTATTTATCTCCCCCTCCCTCGCCCCTCACCCCCTACCCCCTACCCCCTACCCCCTCTACGGCATGGTGATGATAAACTTCCCTATGAGAATTAGATTTAAATTATTTATCTCCCCCTCCTCCTCGCTCCTCACCCCCTACCCCCTACCCCCTACCTCCTCCCTCACCTCCCTACCTCCTCCCTCACCCCCCTACCCTTCCTCACCCCCTACCTTCCCTCACCCTACCCTACCCCTCCTCCCCTCCCCCCCTTCCCCCTCGCTCCCCCTCCCCTCCTTCCCCCCCGCTCCCCTCCCCCCTTCCCCCCTCGCTCCCCCTCCATCCCCTCACTCGCCCCCTCGCCCCCTCTCTTCCCCTCCCTACCCCCCCTCTCCCCCTCGCCCTCAACCCCCTATCCCCTCGCCTCGCCTCGCCCCTCTTCCCTCTCCTCCTCGCCCCACCCCCTCTTCCCTCTCCCCCTCGCCCCACCCCCTTTCCCCCCTCCTCCTCACTCCCTCCCCCCTCACCCCTCCCTCCCTCCCCCTCCCTCCCCCCTTCTCCTCCTCCCTCCTCACTCTTCACTCACCCCCTCTCCCTCTCTCCCCCCCCCCTCGCCCTCCCCTCACTCACCCTCTCCCTCACCCTCTCCCTCACCCCCTCCCATCTCCCACCCCCTCACCTCCCTCCCCCACCTTCTCCTTTACTCCTCACTCTCGTTTCTTACACCTTCACTCTCCCTACAGTATCTCGCTCCTCTGCAGAGGCAGAGTATCGTTCTATGGCTCCTATCGTTTGTGAATTAAAGTGGCTAAAGCAAATGTTGGGCGATCTCAGCATCGTGCAGGGATGAGATTATATTGTGATAGTCAATCTGCGTTATATATTGCCAGGAATCCAGTCTTTCATGAACGTACTAAACATATTGAAGCGGATTATCACTTTGTTCGTGATACAGACGGTCTTGTGAGTCTGTCCTATATTCCTACTAAGTTTCAGTTGGCAGATATTTTTACTAAAGCACTTGGTAGGACTCAGTTCAAATTTTTGTTATCCAAGTTGGGCGTTCGCAATTTGCACGCTCCAACTTGAGGGAGGGTGTTAGGGCTCTAGTTTGGATATGTCTTTGGTTTAGAATTGTGATTCCGAATCTAAATAGGACTCTTAGGTTGTATAAATATACTTTGATGATCAATGAGAAGGGGGACTGAAATTGAACTTAAAATAACACATATAGATAGTTAAAACACCTTCAGAATACAAACCCACCCATAAGGCAACTAGAAGAGATCTGTAAATCACACAACAGATAAAGATAGATAGATAGATGTCTGACTTTCACAACAAAGAGTAAAACCCCAGATATTCACATAATTTTTACATCCACTATGAGGATGGCAAAGTCTGATTTTTCTACTACTTGTAAACAGCATTTTACAACATTGAATTGAACGCCCTAAAAAAAGAATTGAACATATACAAGGAAATGAGGAATTGTACATCAACATACAAAAAAAGAACTTTAACCAACACAAATCACATACATGCACAAAGAGAAAACAGATTTAAATTCTGGGTTAACAGAAAACAAAAAAAAAGGAAATCATTTTTCAAACATGAAGTATAGAGCAGAAATTTGTTGGACTGATTGATTAATTAGCAACAAAATCTTAGAAAAAAATGAGTTAATTAACTTATAAAAAAAGTTATCAAGAACCGTGTCAACACTCAACATTATTGATGTAAAAATGAAACTTTTATATATCTATAATTATTTTGTCGGTGAAATAAGAAGAGATAATACGAAATCAAAGACACCCATAAAAGCAGAATTTCCAGAATTAACAAGAGATTATATTAGGTGAATTAATTACCTGAATTGCAGCAGAACCACCTTCAACCAACAGAAGACCACAAACCAAATTACCACCGACGGAGCAAACATTGAAGCAGCGGCGGCGGAAGAGAGAGAAACGCAGCGTTGGGAAGCGTTCAATTTAAAATATGACCGTTGGAGAGACTCTGAGAGAGAGTCAAGGCGTGAGACTTGACAGAGGTTTGTATGAGGATTAAATATGACCGTTGAATAAAAAAAGCACACAACATAAAACGTAATTTTTCATTTTTTTGGCAACGCTAATTTTTCTTGTAACATGACAATTCAATATTATATGAAGGCAAATGCTAACGGGTGCTCTTCGGGGCGTTATATAACACTAATATATTTTACCAAAATAAATTACTTTTTAAAGATAAAATACCTTTTACTTAAAATATTTAGTTTTCCTGCCTTTTAAAGATAAATAAATAATAGGAAAAATTGACAATAGGGGTCTCAACTTTGGGTGATAATTTTTAAAAGGTCTGAACTATTGTTTAATCTGTGTAGGTTCCAACTTTAGGAGGTTTTAACTTTTAGCGGGCCTTAGTGACTTGAAACTAGCTTAACAGGTCATAACTCGTAAAACTTGAGTCACACCAGAAGGGTTAATTGAGGGAGGGAAGTAGGAACTAGGTGAGATTTAAAAAAAAATCGACAGTTTTAAGTCACCGAGGCCCGCTAAAAGTTAAGACCCCCTAAAGTAGGGACCTACACAGGTTAATCAATAGTTCAAACCTTTTAAAAATTATCACCCAAAGTTTAGACCCATATTGTCAATTTTTCCTAAATAATATATTGCCCTTAAAATATTAGTTTCACTGCGTTATAAAGATAAATAAATAATATATAATTATTTTATATCATTTTTGGACACTCAACAATGAGCTTTGCCTAATTCCTGACTATTAGAAATTTTGTTCTTAACATTTTTGTATTTGTAGGTTGAACTTAGGAGTGCGAAAGGGGCGGATGCCTAGTCCAAAATTTTTGACTCGGTCTCAAACCTAGTTACAACTAGAATTGATGCCAGTCTATCCGGGTATAAGGAATGAGGAACCAAACTCGAACCTGATAAAAATTGGTTCCGAATTCAGGTAGTCAGCCAACTTGCCTATTTTTTGGACATCATTTTTTCTTAAGATAAAACAAGATTAAAAATCTCATGTTGTTTTTCTTTTCTCATCAAAATCTAGCATAATTAATTTTGCAATTTTCTTATTTCTCATATATATTTTTATTTACTAATTTATTATTTCACTAACTATGGGGTCGGGCACCCAATCTTACATTCGGATTCTTCGAGTATCTAGCTTCAAAATCGGTTCCGACAGGTTCCAGGGTACTGAGTTTCAAAAATTGAGAACGAGAATTAGAACCGGTTAGAATCTTTGAGTTTATTTTACTCGAAACCAGTCCCAATTTAGTATAGTGTCAATTCTGAATTCGACGAATTTTGATATCTTAATCAGTTGTCAATAGTCACTCACTCAATACTAATTGAGTCACAACTCATAAATAGTATCCAGCTGTTAGAAATGAGTCATAACTTGTATTTAGGAATTTCTCCTCACTAGTCGAGGAAATGTAAAACAAAGTGAAAATTAGCAACGACAACGACAACAACAACAACAGCAACAACAACAACCACCACCACCGAGAAGTTTTCAAGTTAACGCTTGTATTAGCCCCTCATGCTGACCATCCTCCTTCCCATCTTTCTCCTCAACTATTTCTATTATGGAGAGGGACATCAAAAAAACAAAAAAAAGAAAAAAATGACCAACAAAATAAACTTCGTTTAAACGATTTCATTAAAAAAAATTTAAAAAAAAAAGATCAACTAACCGTATACTTTACTAGAAGTCACTAATGGTCATTTTGAGTCATGTCATTTTGGGTCTCAGGTCAACTTTGGTCGCCCTTTCAGGTGTTGGGTCGAGTAAATTCAAGTCTTATTAATTATGGTCATGTCCATTTTGCTAGGTCTAATGCATCATGGAGATTGGAAAATTCGCAAATCAAGTAACAATTTCTAGTAAATGAAATATCACTAATATTTAGTCATAGAGATCAAATTTTAGTCATAATTATCCTTTTTTTTTTAAAGTCAACAACTATTTGACCTCTATGACTATATATAGTGGCAATTTAATTACGAAAATATCACTTAAATAATAAACGAAAGTTTATATTATTGCGGGTGAAGCGGCCAGAGTTTGTATTAATATAGTTAAATAATCCAAAAAATAAGT
Source organism: Beta corolliflora (assembly GCA_947648045.1). NCBI lineage: Eukaryota > Viridiplantae > Streptophyta > Magnoliopsida > Caryophyllales > Amaranthaceae > Beta > Beta corolliflora. The sequence continues at coordinate 55,060 of CANSZD010003408.1, forward strand.
GTGGGAGTATCAGAAGTCATTGAAATGCGATTTGAGAAATTAAAATTAAAAATAAAATACAATTTTAATTATGTGCTACAATTTTGTAGGGCATATGCGCGTGGTAAATATCACAATAGCAATCACACTATGCAATATTAAGATGAGAAAAAAGAATGTCAAAGAAAAAAAATGGGTCCTTTAAGAAGGTTGAGAGAAATAGCTCGACTAAAGGGCACTAGAGTATGAAATGTCTAAAAATAACCTTTATATAAATTTGTCGATCGAATGAGGAAAATACTATATGTAGTTCAGGGGTTGTCCATAAAAAGTTAAAAATGAAGCTATAACTATACAATATTAACATCATAAATTTTTTCCCTAGTTTTATAATTTTTTTATGATATATTCCTAAACTAACCCTAATTTAGGAAATATATTTAATGCTCATTATTAGTCCTTAGAATTGCATATATTCAAATCCATCAAATTATTGTGTTAATTTTGTAACAAAACAATACAAATGTCATTTTGTACACATCCAACTACTTATTTTGTTGAACACCGAACTTTAGATATATATTTTTTGACAACTAAACACTAACAACTATTCAACCTTACCAACTACCACAAGTTTACAACAACTAACAACTACTAAAATATCTAACTATTAGAACAACATTATCGGACAAGCCCTAAATTTAATTTTGTTAGCATTTCATAGTTACATCGTTTTGTTCAACAGTCCGTAATCTAATGGAAAAATTGACGTCAAGGGTCCTAACTATGGGCGAACATTTTAAAAAGTCCCAACTATCAATTAACTTGTGGAGGTCCCAACTTTAATGGGTTGTGACTTTGCTTGGACCCAGTAGGTTGCTCAACCTGTTGCAGCAATTAAGTAATAAGTCGCGTGAGTTCATTATAAAGGCATGTGACGTCTCCAACCCCAGTTTTCTCTTTCTTTCTGAAAACCCTCCATTGCCCACCTTCTTCTAACTATTAATCCTCTTTTAAGTTCATCTCTAAATAGAAAATTTTCATCTAAATTTCAGAATTGGTAGAATTTGTGATGGGATTTATGGTATTTGTGATGTGGGTGTTTCTTGAGAATCATGAAAGCAGGTTGAGTGAGATAGTTAGGAGGAGGAGATATAAAAGTGGGTAGTTAAAAAGAAGAGAACAAAGGGTATGTCAATCCTCTATTGTCTACCTCCTCCTCTCTTCTTCTTGAATTTTTTTTTATATGAGTTTTCAAACTTTAAATTGCTATTGTACCTTAACAAATCATTAAAGTACCAAATTGAGATAAGAAATAGCATAACTAGAAACAATCTTCTAATGTAATATCCAAGATTGCAATTTATTACAAAAACAATCTAACTTAGACTCAAAAAATAAAATAATCAACACAGTTTCTCGCTTTACCAACAATCTCAAAGGCATCCGTCATAAAGAGATCGTAAAAACCACAGTCCAAAAATTTTGTAACTTTAAAGTGCATCATCATCATCAAAATCAGTGTCAACGAAGTTTGCAGTGGCGGACTTCCCATCATCTGATGTACCACCATTTTTATTCTTCAACTTCCAAAACTCAGATCTGATATGCCCCTTTACACAACAATAGTTATAAACTTTTCCTTTGTTATTCTTACCACACCACTAACCAATAAAGCATTAGATTGAGATGGACCACTAGATTTAGCAATTAACTTATTGTCAATTAAATATTTGTGAGTTAAGGCATCCCTAACATCATCCAAACTCAAATCATCCCCACCATATAATAGGGTCTCACTAAAATGCTTATAAGAAAGCGGTAAAGAACATAAGTTACCTAATAGCCATATCCTCATTATCGATCCTAACATCAATATTTTGCAAATCCATAATTATAGAAAAGAACTCGTCTAAATGAGACTCGAGCGGTTTACCTTCTTCTAAGCGAAGATATTGAAGTCTACTTTTGAGTAGTAGACGATTAGTGACACTTTTAGTCATATAAAGTGACTCCAACTTTAACCATAAACCTGCTGCAGTAGTCTCGTTTGCAACTTCTCTCAAAACTTTATTAAAGAGAGACAGTTCAAATCTATATCTTCCCACTTCTCCACGGAAATAGTCGCGGGCTTTTTGGACACACCGTCAAGAGCCTTGTGACAATCACCTTGAACTAAGTTAACTTTCATCTTCAATTTCCATAGGCCAAAATTCACTTGTTTATCAAACTTCTCAATATCGAATTCCATTGTTGACATGATAAAGAAAATCAAACTTTCTATGAACACCCTAAAACCTAGCTCTGATACCAATTGTTAAGTATTAGAACGGTGTTGTGTTTGATTTAATGCGGAATAATAGTCAACAATAAAATATAAAGGGAGAAAGCAATAAAGAAGATGAACAAAAGACACAATGATTTACGTAGTTCGGTCAATGTGACCTAGTCCACAGGTGGGGGATTCAGGAGCTTTTCTATAATCTTCAATGGAGAAATTTAGAGGATTACAAGGAGTCTTACAAAAGGCTTAGAGGTTTTAACCACCCAATATGGTCCTTTTATAGGATATATAGAACCCTAATGACCTCAAGAGAACCCTGAATTAATATGAGCAATAACCGTCAATTAATTTAGGAAATATCTCAAAAACGGAAAAATTACCAAAAATCACGAAAACTGAAATCACTGTTCATGCCCGCCCGGGCACTATTCCAGCCCGCCCAGGCAACACACCAAAAACGAGGCAGTGAGTGTGGAATATGAGCCACCCGCCCGAGCCACTAAATAGCCCGCCCGGGAGATCCCAAATCTTCTTTTCGTCGATTTCAAAGGCAACACTTACACAAAGTAATTAACATTGATGCACCAAAAAAACCATTATCAAGCCATAACTATTAGACCAAAAGTTTCATACTTTCAAGCAATAATAGCTAATTGTGATATATTACGCATTGAAAGAGCAGGAAATTGATACAACAATTCAAAAAATTAGAGGGGAAATGCACAACGTATAAAACATTGACCCCATTAAAGCCAAAATAAGATTTATATGAAGCATATAAACAATATATGTAAGCTAATTTAACAATGGCAACAATGTGAATAAGGAAGAAGAGGTGCATCATATTTTTGTATTCACTATTATCTTCTCAAATTATTATTCTTCTCACACCAACTTACTCAAACAGACTCTTAATCTTCAACCTCTTTTTTTCTCCCACTGTTCACCATTATCACATTTCTCTCTTCACTCGTCAATTTTTTTTTTCAGCTGCCATAATTTATGCAATAAGTCAGTGGAATTCGAGTTTAACAATGAATTTCCAGGTCCTAAAGAGGAATTTTAATGTGATAAGTGTTGAGTTAAGAGCTTGAGATTTTTTCTCCATTATCTATCTCTATTATATAAGCCAAGGGAAGAGGTATGGTGTCCTCATTGAAATGACTATAATACCCTTTAATAATTTAAAACAACTTTTTTTATAAAAAATTTAAAAATGAGAATCAATGCAACTTGCCATATGGAATATGCAATCAACATTAATAACTTGACAAAATAGATTGATACAATCAATTCACGAAATTAATTAGAATTTTCAATCAAAAAAAAGTTAGTGATATATCCTAACAACATAATACTTCGTATTTACAAAGCTCAAACAAAATATTAGAGATTAACATTTACAATCGTTAAAGAACTATACTAAAGCCGATGACAAGGAATTATTAAATCATCGACCAAATTTTTCAGTGACGGTATTGAACAGTTAAAAAGCGGTCACCTTCAATTTTAAAAAGATAATAACATCTACCAAAGAACCTCAATAATTTACATCACTACCAAAATAATTTTAGATTAAAAATATGTTCATTCGTTCATATAACTACATAAGGTTGTTGACGCACGCATCGCGTGCATATACGACTAGTACAAATATATTAAAAGGCGTTCTTAAACAAGGAACATTGCCACGTGGCACTCTCCCTTATGGTGTTTCACTCAATGAAATCCACCTACAATTAAAATAAAATAGAAAATGCATTTTATAATATTTGATCATGTGACTTCAAGTTTATGTACTAAAGTCTTAACCACAAAAACAAGTGACATTTGGTGATATCATTTTAAAGTGAAATATTAGTAAATGAAAATCATATATACTTACCCGGGGCATAGCCCGGGCCTAAAAAAACTAGTTAATCATGATAAGGTGATATTAATTGGAGGATCAACAATGGTGGGTTCTGTCGTGTAATTTTGAAGAAGAAAATGGCAAGGCAAATAGGTCCCAGTTATTACAAGGATTTAACTTGGTGAATCAGTTAAAGGTCATTTGGGCCCAAGCAAAGTCACTACCCATTCAAGTTGAGATCTCCACATGTTAATTGATAGTTAAGATCCTATGGCCTATAAAAATGTTCGCCTATAGCCGGGACCCCTGATGTCAATTTTTGCTAATGTAATTTATTTTTGTCAATTTTTCCGAAAACAAACAAATACTAGTTTTTTATGCACGCTACGCGTGCGGCGACATTTTAGGCATAACTATTACTCAGTAGTAAAACAAACCAAAAACGAAAGTTCGTATCTAAGTTCTCCTTCATTTTGTGAGTAAGAAAAATTGAAATACTTACATGTTCTACCCATCACGGCATCACCCTACGTATACCTCTTATAAACTAATTTATATTATTTTACATAAAAATCTTAATTAACCATTCTAAGCTTATTCATACCTATACCTCTCACCTGTTCCTAAAATCCTCAGTTCACTCACATAACATCACTTTCTCTCTCTCTCTTATTTTTATAATTTTACTCTGACCATAGTTTTGTACTATTTCTACCTTCCAAAAATTAAATTTTTAAAAATTTAAATTTTACAATTATAATTTTTATGTAATTGAAAGGAATTCTTAGAAACTTTTCCTTGTAGATTCGTTTTTTTATTGTAGTTTTCAAACTCGCTTGCAAATATGTTCCATGTGTCCAGAAGATTTAAACAAATATAATTGTGCATTCCAAATGAATTATTATGAATTAGGAACCGAAACACCTGAACAACTAGCTATATTTCGAAAATTATATTTTGAAAAATTGCCAATACCTATAAACATTATGGTACAAGAAGCATATTATACAGAACCTAAAACAGGAACTCATCAAAGAAGAGAATTATACAGATCGTATATATGTATATATGTATATATGTATATATGTATATATGTATATATATATATATGTATATATGTATATATATATGTATATATGTATATATGTATATATATATATGTATATGTATATATGTATATATATATATATATGTATATGTATATATATATATATGTATATGTATATATATATATACTATGAATGTAGATTTGATTATTTCTAAAATCAATTATTTTAGATAATTACCGCATAATATGTATCAGATAATAGTGCAGTTTAGATATTGTGTAAGCCTGGTTATAACTCTTCTTTTATTTTTTTACTCGATTGGGTAATACATGTTGTGCAAATATTTGTAGCATTTGCACAAAGGTGACCAGCTGCTTTTATTAAAAAGTTACTTGAATAACTTAAATGTTATATTTGGAATAGGCTGTTGCAGCCCTATATTCAACCCCACGACCTCTTAATAAATAGGCTTGATGTAAGCTGAACTCTTTTATTCACTCTTGTATTTTGTTAATGGGTCTATGCTTATTCTGCTTCTCCTAATCTTATCTTACATTATCTTATCTTCTTTGCGGCACCAAGTCGAAAACTTTCATATATGTACAAATTTGCGGTAAATGAAAATAATATCTTCATAATTTATAAGAAAATTAAGTAAAGTTGTGAGTAACACAAATTTCAATAAAATATAGTGATATATCCTTATATTGCAATTCATTTAATTATGTAATGAACTTTCTAAGTTCTGTGGTTAAGCTTTTTTCTAAATGTAGTGTTAAACTATTGAGACTGTAAAATGTACTTCTCTACTGTGGGAAGTATATGAAAGTTATGTTGAGGGTGCATGCTATGATCATGAAACCCATGTATGTTATTCTTATTCTGTTGTGAATTGAGATACTCTAAAAAATCAATTGAGTTATGGTTGCATCCACTTTACCACCGGCTCTGGTCATGCCATAAAAGATAAGAATATAAGAGATAAATCTATATAAGTCTGAGAAAAAAATTATTCTGCTATTTATCCATTAAAAACACCCATGCATATACACCTCTCCTAAACACATAAGTAGATGTCTAGAGGAAATCAACTATGAATGATCAAAAAATTTATAATTTGTATTGAGAATAATTTAAAAATGGCTTACGATCCGTATGTTGTACGATTATGACATTTGACTTATATATAATAATTAGTATTATCATTGTTATTTCCCTAGAATTGACACTAATCTAAAACACGTATAAGCACATAAACATAAAGTCTGATTATTATTAATTGCTTATTCTTTTAGCCAACTATGATTTATAAAAGATCGAAAAATATATTGGTTGATGAAAAACATTGCGTTTCTAGAGTACATGATCAACATCTCTGTGATTAATGTTATTTCTTTCAATAAACAAATCCAAGTTAATCTATGAAAAAACATAAATATGATTTTATTTTCTTTTGATTATATTTTAAGATTATTTATTTGTATAATAAAAATATTTTCCCTTTTTCAAGATTCTTTGTTATTTTTATATATATCATTTATGATCGTTCCAAAGTATTAGGTTGACTAATAATTAGTTGATTTAAAACGATTGAAATTGCGAAGGTTACTCTTGGAAATCATAGCAAAGGGCTATTTACAAAACACTAAACTATGATCCTATATGATGCAGAATATTACATTAAGAAATCAAGCTGACATCATCTCCACACCACATAATTGTTCCAGCTAAAGAAAATCCAACTTAGAGAAAGGATTGATCTCCAATATCTTAAACAATCCACTATATTATAAATTAGAATCATCCCAAACTTAATCAACCAATATCACTATTCAAATTTCAAACACATTCAACAACACTCATTAATTCATTCACTCGCTAATAACTTTAAAGTGCAAACTTTTTTTTCCCCCAAATATCATTACTTGTTGAACAACACCAGCAGTAATCTTCAGCCACAAATAGAATGCCAAAAAAATCCAATTGATATCTGAACCATGAAATCATTTTTCCATCAAAGAAACATAAAATCAAACTAAAAATCGAATATGACAAATGGGTTACATCTCAAATTTCTAGAATTCTCACCACCTCTTCCGTTAACTTCCAAGTCCTCTTTGGTTTTCTTCATTCTATCCTCAAAATTAAATGCTCATTCAATCATTTTTTAAACAAATAAATACTACAACACGAACAAATCAGAACAAAGAAATCGACAACAAATCAAAGCATCAACATCAAATATCAAATTATCTAAACATTACACCATTTCACTCAAAACTACATCAGAGCATTAGGCATCAGCACCCCACCAATTTATCTTTAGAATAAATCAGAAAAATTAAATTTTAGAATAAATCGGAACAAATAAGAACAAAGTAGCATATAATTTAGAGAAAGATTTTCAGAAATTTTGCATATAATCCCAGAAAAACTTCATTCAACTGTTAATTATGCAAAAAAGAAAGGGATATTATCTCAGATAACCCCGACTTATAGGCCTTTTTCCAATATAACCCCGACTTTGGCAGCCCTATCTCCGATAACCCTGAACTTGGTTTTTGTCATTAAACTGGACGGAATTTGTAACGCCGTTAACTAGGATTGACTTTTGCTAAATTCATCTCTTTCTCTCTCTTGTTCTTCATCTCTTCTCTCTCTTGTTCTTCATCTCTTCATCAATTTTTCCCAAACTCATAACAAAATCCAGATTTTTCCAATGAAATCCAGAGGCACGAGAATCACTTTGATACATGCCCAATGAAATTCAAGACTGGGTAAAGCTCAACAATGACACAACACCACCGCACAACAACATCACCAATACCGATGCACATCAGCAGAATAGAACACACAACAGCAGCAACAAGGAGGAGAGAAAATTTACAGCAGAACCATCACAGCTCGGCGGTGACATAACCACCAGCACCATCGATGCAGCACCGAACAACAGCACCGAATAGCAGCGCTAGAGGCAGACGAAAACAAGAGGAGAGAGAAAATCCGCCGACATCACAGCAGCAGCGGAGTGGAACAACAGCACCGGCAAACCTCCGGTGAGACCCAACAGCAGCGCCGACAGATTAACGGCACCGCAACCATGGACAACGACAATCGGACAACATCAATTTGAGTGAGAGAGAAGATGCGAGAATGAAGAATGAGAAATTGGGGTTTTTAGCTTTTCCCAAACTAAGCAGAAAATTAAGGAGGATTAGTCTCCATTTGTGGAGTTTGCATGAAATTGAAAACCAAAGGGGAGGTTTTGCTCCATTTGACACGATGATAGAACTGATGAGTTGTGCCTTTCAACCATTTGACACGAGGAAAGGAAGAATGAAAAATAAATTTGAGTTGATTGTTGTTTATTCTTACAAATTTAGTGGCTTTTTTGAAAGTTTTTACTGTTAATATAATCATATTTGAGGATTTGGTTATGCTTAATCTTGAACTATTTGAGATGGGTTATATTTTATTCATGATAATATGATCTGGGTCATGTTTAATTTGACACTTTGTGTGTGAAATGCACAAGTTGTTAGATTTTCAGCTTTGGATTTGGGAAAAATCTGGATTTTGTTATGAGTTTGGGAAAAATTGATGAAGAGATGAAGAACAAGAGAGAGAAGAGATGAAGAACAAGAGAGAGAAAGAGATGAATTTAGCAAAAGTCAATCCTAGTTAACGGCGTTACAAATTCCGTCCAGTTTAATGACAAAAACCAAGTTCAGGGTTATCGGAGATAGGGCTGCCAAAGTCGGGGTTATATTGGAAAAAGGCCTATAAGTCGGGGTTATCTGAGATAATATCCCAAAAAGAAAAGAATGACAAATGAGTAAACATTAGGAAGGGAAATCATTTCAGCCTAAAAAAAAAGAAAATCTTCATTCAACTATTCATTCCGCTAAGATAGCACGAAACTATATATTTTACATATTGATGGTGTTGGAGAAACAACATAACAGTTTTGATAATATGAAACCTATTTCATTCCGCTAAGAAATCGTTGAACAATAGCACTACTTATGATTGGATAATCTTCAGTTGCGATATCCTTCAAGACGATGTAGGTCTGTAGTACACCACCTCAGAAGACGAATAACACCATCTTCCAATCTAGTGCTCCATGAAGATGACCATCAAACTGTAGACGTTGATGCAAAAGCAAATAATTAACATAGGGGAAGGTGTTTAGGGTTTATGAATTTTGATGCTGTAGTGCAATGCAAATATGATTAGGGTATTTATAGTGCAAAAATAAAAGTCGATTTTTACCTCGGTAATTTTAAAAAAATGTAATATAATTTCATTAAATCACGAATTTACCATATTTAAGAGTGATTAAATCAATCCCTAAAATCAAGTTTTGCAATTTAGGAATGATTGAGATTTAGGTGATCAACTTGCACCTGCTTTAAGATTGTAATTGATTCACATAAGCATGATTTAAGGAGCCTTAAAAAAAATTTCGGCCATATCAATTGTTATTTGAATGACACGTGGCGAATTTGCTTAGTTGGACAATGTTTTAAGTGTCTAAACAGACACGTGGGATTCGATTTATTGAGAAGGGCAAAATGATTGCCATATGGCGAGAGAAACTATGTAGCTGACACGTAGGACAAAATTATTCAGCTTTATTAGTATACTAGTATTGGGACCCGGGTAAATGCCCGGGCTTTTTCGTGAAGAAGAGGTGGAGTTTTTTTAATATTTACACCCCTATTTTTGGCCATTATTTTTGTCTGACATAGAACAACTAAAATTTATAATATGATTTTGTCATTATCTTTGACGTTGGTTTCTAATTTATATGTCATGAAGAAACTCACTTTTTCGTGAAGAAGAGGTAGAGTTTTTAAATATTTACACCCCTATTTTTAGCCGTTATTTTTGTCTGACATAGAACAACTAAAAGTTATAATATGATTTTGTCATTATCTATGACGTTGGTTTATAATTTATATGTCATGAAGAAACTCACTATATCATTCAGAAACATACTATATCATGCAGTTTTTACATCATTTCTAAACAATCCACTATACTATTTATACAATTACTATATCATGCAAAAACTCACTATATGATTCAGACATTCACTCTATCATGCAAAAACTACATATTTTTATATGTTAAAGCACATGTCACAATATACTACACAACCTACATCTTCCTGCATGTTAAGACATTAAAAATAAAACCTGCACTATATTGCATATTATTTCACTATATGTTTTCCGTTAATAAAATCCAGTATATTATATAGATGTTCACTATATCTGTATGAAACTCACTTCACTATATGAATTTAATATGAATTTCCAATATTAGTGTGCAGCAGGTTCATTTAAGTGTTTTAAACTTTTAATAATGGTAGATGCGAGATGCTTACACGCTTTCTATTTTATTTTGTTTGCTTTAGTACAGAGGTTTGACCTCTAAGGGTCCGTTTGATTCAACTTATTTTGTCTTATCTTATCTTATCTTATCTGATCTTATCTTATCTTATCTTATCTTATCTTTTCTTATCTGATCTGATCTTATCTTATTTTATCTTATCTTATAAGATCTTATATAAGTTAAAATAAGTTGAACAGAACGGACCCTAATTGAAGATAAGAACTTGGTAAATGGAAATAGAGGTACTTTTCTTTCTCTCTCTTAATTCTCTGTTTCTATTAAACCTCAAAATTGGTCATCAAAACCCTAATTCTAATTGAATCTCTTATAACAACCCTAATTCTAATTGAATCCCTAATTCCAATTGCAGTAGGTTACTTTAATACTTTAACCCTAATTCTAATTGTATCGCTAATTCCGATTGCAGTAGGTTACTTTAATACGTTAGTATAGTATAGTCAATATTTCCTTTTATATGTTACTTTAATATAAAATTTTAAATATAGTATAAATGGATCTTATTTTAAAGTACTTTTTAAACACTTTCCAATGGTACGAAAATTATAATTTTACGAACTATATATTAAAAGTTATAATCAATTTACTATATTTAAGTATTTCATTGTGAACCCAACTTTATTTATTCTTATCCTAAACTATATTTGTATTTTAATCAATTTAGAACTCTATTTATATTCAAAAAAAAAAATGACATGACACTTAATAAGCGCAACAAATGGCGTCCAATGAGGACGTAAAATATCGCGACCTCGTGAGTTGACTTTTGTACTCTGCTTTATATATTAGTTACTAGCATTCTTTACACGCGATGCGTGCTTGGATTTTCTTTGGTGATTTTTTTTCTTATGTAGTAAATCTCTTTGTGTTTTTTTCACGTGAATAATTGTCTAAACTTTTTTAAAATATTTTTATAATTAAATGACTTGAATAATCAAACCTATATAATGAATAAATATCATTAGAAAATATGTTACTAACATTTTGTTGTTTTCAACAATATAGTTGGAGTTGAAACTATGTGAAAGATCGTTGATGTATGTTCTACCAAACAAAAGAGTTTTATATGTTGAGGAATATAGTGAGTTTTAAAATACATTATAAATCAATATTTTCAACATACAATGTTACCCATTAATAATATTATCGCTATTAATCACTAATTAAAAGAGTTAAACGCACTAATCAAGAAAGTTGAAATGCTCAACGATTTTTGAGTTTGTTTATGGGTTGGACAGAAATTTACTTTTTTTTTTTTGAGGGGATGGACAGAAATTTACTTTGTAATTGAATAAGTAATTGATCATGGATAAAATAATTTTCAATGCATCTTTTTCGTTTATGGAAATTTCCTTTTTTCTACATCTATTATTCAAATGTGAAATATGATTTGCATTAATTGGACAATAACTTAGACTTGGAAAGTTATGGAAAGTTATTTATATATGTTTAATTAGTTTGTATGTTGTGTAATATTTTTTATTTGAGGGTAAGAACGTAATTTAATAGGGGGACACCATAGCTCCCCTTCACTTATACTCCCTCCGTCCCATAATATAGTGCTTACTTCTCATTTTTCACGGGAATTAAGGAAAATGGAATGAGTGGTAGGATTTCTAAAAAAATATATTTAATGAAGTGCTTTTTTGATACTTTTGTATTGAAACTAGTTATTTATTTTCTTTTTTCCTTTAAACAAAATCAAAAGGCAATAAATATTCCTTGGAATGGTGTAAAGCAATAAATGGGTTCACATGTTTTGAGAGAAAAGTAGGGGTATTTTGGAAAATTTGTGTAGAACTTAAGGATAATTTAATCTAAATAAATTGACAAAAAAGAAAATAGGCATAATATTTTGGGATACCAAAAAAAGAATGTGAGCACTATATTATCTATATTATGGGACGAAGGGAGTATAATAAAGATATGATATAGATAGATAGATAAACAAAACAAATCTTTTAAGAGGGAAGCATTATCTCACGACTCCACCTTGTCTTTTCAGTTGTTACCTCGCCCTCTAAATCAATACACAAAGGAAAACAAAAGAAAACCCAAACTTTAACAATTTCTCTTCCTGCTCTCTTACTTCATCTGCAATTTGGGCGTTTTTGTTTCAGGTATTCTTTTTTTCAATCCCTTTTTAATTGAAATTTCTAATTCTCGTCATCGTTCTCAGCTTTTTTTCCATATAATCTTCTTTCAATTTAGGGTTTCGTGTAGAACTGAATCTCAATTTTGCGATCCGATTATTTACACATCTAATATTCTAAATTATTTAAATAGTTTCAAATTGAATCAGTTTAGGTCTAGTATTTGTAAAATATTCATTTTATATCGGTGTAAGTTTGATTCTAGGTTTTCGTTTGTTTTGTTCCGTAGGACGATTTGATGGACATGGGAAAAATCCTTTCTTTTTTATGCTTATTTATGTTCCGGGGTATCTGATGAGTGAATAATCGATTTTAATTTATCGATTTTGGACATGCAGAATTGAAGAAAGGTGCTGTGTAATTTTTAGCAGATTATATATAATTGGGGTTCTGTTCTTGTTTCATCAGGTTTTAGATTATTTTTTTAGTTCTGAGTATCCGGCAATTAAATAAGGATGTGATTTCCGAAACATCGATTAATCGAGTTTTTCTAGTTGTTTATCCTCAAGCCTAGTTCAATGAGAAAATAATGGTTTCACTCAACAAATTAGTGACTTGGAAGAAAAAGTGATTATATAACCTTTTTTTTTGGGGGGGGGGGTCATGGTGGAGATTTATTTTGGGGGTGTGAGATGGGATATGAATATTGATTTGAGTTTCCATATTACTCGCTTTGTTACAGACAATGAGACAAGCAAGCATAGCAAATGTGTTTCTTTTGTATGATTAGGAAAACTGTCGCTTTTACATTAGGGTTTCTTCCTTGAATTGGCTAAATTGTCTGAATAATTTTGAAAGGTCTTATGACTTAACCCTCTGAAGTCTGAACAGCTTGAAAATCAGTGTGTTTTCCATGGATAAAGGAGTGCCGCCTACTTTATTTGTCAATGATGGTTCATTTATGGAGAGGTTTAAACAGCTTCATCAAGACAAGGATAAGGGTGCGGCAGTTGAGAATAGTAGACCAAAAACAAATTTATTGAGGAGCTCAACCTCTAATACCTCTAGTATTAAAATTGGAACGGAAGTTAAGCAAAATAGTCAGCAGAAAAATGCTGCAGCAGCTTCAGGTGGCAAGCTTGCGTTTAGCTTAAAGCAGAAATCAAAACTGTTGGTCCCTTCTGTAAAGTTAAGTGATGATGATGAAGACACAGAAAATGCATCAGATGGAGTTTCTGCGAAACGACAGAAAATGGGTCAACCAGATGTTTCTGTTGTGTCATCCAGAAAAGTTGACGTTGGTAATGTCTGTCTGTATAGATATCTCAATATCTACTTTATTACATAGTACCTTATCTGTTCAATGGATTAGTGCCTTTCCTCTTTTTCCCTGTATGTGCTGTTTATGTTGGTTTTCAATCTATCTGTTTCTTCTTATGGCTAATCTTCCCTCTTATTTCAAAATGAGTTTTAATGTTGCATGTTGCATGGTTTTCTGCAGTACTTGACTCTTTCCTACTATGTTGTAAGTTTCAATTGTCTTAGAATAACTCTGGTGACTTCTGCTACACATTTATGGTCGAAACATATGGTGCTCTAATGACCATGACAGGTGATCTTGTGGCATAGTATCCTGGGGTTTGTTTGTCCTATTACCTATGTTCACATTTCTTATCCATTTAGAGCTGGTGTATACGAATATGCTATAGTGCTGTCCATCTGAGATTTGAGAATTTGAGATGTTCATTTGGGGCTAGATTATGCGGAATGTATAGATGCCATCTAAGCACTCTTGTAATAGAAAGGGAATGGCATAAGGCCGAGGGCTGCCAAGTTCATGACTGCTATGAAGAAACTTTGTTCATATTTTTTTAACTGGATGTTTCATTAGGAATTTTAGCATATTAGATTACAAAATTTTGTATATGAAAACTAAAATTTCTCTACTTAATATAACTAATAGACGACGCTGGTACTCTGTTTTCATATTCATTATATGTGGTTTTATACTTTTATGTGTAACATTTATGACTTAATATACAATATTTGTTGTTTAATATATATTAGAAATTGTCATGGCCATAACTGATATGAATTAGGAATTTCCCGCATAAGGTCTGCCTATTTCATTTTTGGCAATATATTATCCCCATCTCTTTCCTAGCATATGGGTTCCTTTTTTTTTATCTCTCTTTGTTCTCTCCTCTCCTAAATTCTTGTGCCATGCCCTAATGTTGCAAGTAAAAAAAGATGGAGGAAATATATTTACTTGGGTTAACCATAGTAATGGAGGAAGGAGGAATGGGAGGGAGTTGAGAAAAAAACAAATCAAGAAAAGGCGACATAATTTAATCATGTGGATTGGTCCACTGCGAATATTATCCACTTTTATCATTGTTTTCACCTCTATTATTGTTTTGATCGCTACGCCTTTTTCACCTTTGTCCTGTGATCATGTCCACAGTCTTGCAGGAAGTATGGTAACCTTCTCTGTTTGTAATAGCAAATAAGTAGGACCATTCATTATCAAATGTGTTCTCTCATGAATGCAGCTTACATCTTTTGTCTCTAAAAACCATGGGGGAAGAGATGTTCAATGAACGATATGGAAATGTGGCACGCCTGCTACAAGAGTAATTTGCATTGCGTTGTTCATGCTCTCGGTATTAATCAGTTCTTTAAGTGACATGCAGCACCTCCCTCCCCAAGTGACCCTGCAGTGAAGAAAGCCGCAGACAGGCTAGCAAGTTTTGTGGCTAAAAATGGAAGGCAAATTGAAGATATCACTCGCCAGAAAAACCCTGGAAATACTCCTTTCAGGTATGTTGTTTGTCTGTGTATTCTGATCTGATTAAGCAGCTCAGGTTTGTTAAGTAATGAACTTACGAGAACCATCTGCAGCCTGATTGTTTCTCTCTATTGCTCATATTAGGCTAGGAAAGTTAGGCTCCTCCTAGTACTTGACCTACCTATATCAAGTGGGATTTGGGAGTAGACAACCACACCTTACTGCATAAAATGAATTAGACCTGGGTCCTGACCTGAGGGTGACAGATTTAATTACTAAATCACTTAATAGTTTTGAAGCATTTATCTTGGCATCATAGCAGCCACGCTTTGAGTTACTAGGGGTGTCTTTGCACGTTATCCATGCAATTTGATGTTAACACGGTAGATGAAAGGTCACGAGTAATATTGACTATATTCAATTATTGTTTGCCTCATGGTTTCTCAAGTGAAATATTATGTAGTTATTGTCTATCTTGGGCATATTCATAGTGAGTATGAGAACAATGCTCTGGGGATTTGCTACAGAAATTACTACCGATCACTGCCTGAAATAATGTCTATTTGTTAGAGTATTTATTTTTATTTTTATTTTATTTTGTTTCACATATAATAGACTTATATTGGTCCACTTAACCATGGATATATTAAACATTGTGACAGAATAATGTGGTAAGCAATGGAAATGAATGCTAGGAATTTGCTATTTATGTATTACACTATATTTATTGTTGCATTGACTTCCAAAGCAATCTGGATGTGCTGATGTGGGTTACGGAGTTGTTTTGTGTATAGAAATTTTTT
Source organism: Beta corolliflora (assembly GCA_947648045.1). NCBI lineage: Eukaryota > Viridiplantae > Streptophyta > Magnoliopsida > Caryophyllales > Amaranthaceae > Beta > Beta corolliflora. The sequence goes on from CANSZD010003408.1 coordinate 71,329, forward strand.
CAAAGGTTAATATTTTATGTTGAGGGAATGAATTGTTTCTACTGGGTGTTAAATATGTTATCCTGTATTTAGATTTGTAAGTTATTGGTTCTCCACTTCTTTGGTTCATCTGGCTTCTCGGAATCAGTTTTGCCTGAACATCTTGATTTTCTCTTCTGCAGATTTCTGTTTGATGATGACTGTAGTGAATACAAGTACTACGAGTATCGAATTCAGGAAGAGGAGAAAACATTAGCACAAAGCAATGACTTACAAAGTACACAAAGTGGTTTGTTCCTGATTTTCTACTCTACCTCTCCATCACCCACCGCCTCCCTCCAGAAAAATCCAAAGAAAAATATTAAGAGCATATAAGCTTCGTGCTTTATGGAATTGTTTGCAATTTGTTTCTGTTTTTGAGCTAGTAGAAAAAGTACCTCTATAGATTTCTGGCTGATCTCATTTGTGCTAATGATCCTTCTGTCGGTAGTGTGTTTTAAATCTTGCAGGCATGTGCCTTTTGGTTGCGTCCTGCACGCATACATGTATTATATTAACGGATGAACCCCCTAATCGTGCTAGCTTGATAAACAATCCCCTCCGCAACTTGATACACAACATTAACAATTTATGATAGTTGTCTAATGCATGGCTTTTCTAATGCATTACTGATTACTCTTTGTTGTGGTACGACAGTCCAATAGTGTGTTCAATTTTTCTTGAACCCAATAATTGATACACTTAGACCAGCATAGAATTAGGAGTTTGTTGGTAGTTGGTAGTTGGTAGTGGGGTATTTTTTATATTATAGTAAGGGGGTTGTGGGGCCTTAAACTTTTGAATTATGGATGAGAGAAATGTTCCCTTTTAGAAAATTAGTGGGATCTAGCCATTTCAAAAGTGTATTAATTAATGTGGGACGGATGGAAATGAGAATTGTATCGATTAATATGGGACGAAGGGAGTATGATTCTATGGATTGAGGGCTTGAGTCTTTGGGTCTTGGTTGGGAAGACTTATAAGATGTAATTGATTTGGGGGCGTGGTATAGATGATAAGGCCGAGTGTTTGAATAGGGCTTGACAACCCTGGTGTTCTCTTGATTTTATTTATACCTTACATAATTGTCCTTCAAGCATGATTTGGAAAAACGGCCAAATATATTCAGTTTGCCCATATTGGAACAGTTTTCAGCTTTGGCGAACTGAATTTGACTGTTCCAAACCGGTGGATTTAAATAGGCCGAGATTTTGGCTGAACCAACACTGGCAAGACAATTTCGCTGGCGTTTCCCTTATCAAGTTGATACTTTTTAGATTCTTTTTTTCTGAGATTCCCATTACTCGTTGCTCCCTACGCTTCCTTTAATAATGGCCATAAAAAGAAATAAATAGAGAGAAGAAGATGCAAGCAAACAACAATCACGAGATCGATGGTAGTTTAACGGGAAAAAAACACTATTTAAGTTAATAGTGAAAATAAATGTATGATAAACTAGGAGGAATAAAATATTTTATGAATAATTAAATATTTACAATTTTTTTTTATTATACTATCATAATATTGGGGTATAATCATAGTAACACCTAAAAAGGACAATATACCAAATTTGTGGGTGAAACCATGAGGAGGTCCATGTCAAATGTATCCACTTCGTTCCCATGAAACCGCAACCGTTTTGGCGACTGTGACCGAAACTGTATTTTCGAACCAAGCCCCTAGAAAAGTTTATCATCGATCATGACATACGCATAGGAGATGGCATGTTTCTAGTATACTTTTCCTTTTTCTTTTACATGTTTACCTCGATTAAAGCATCCTGTATCAAAACAACCCATAGTTGATGGAGTTATAATGTGAGTACATGTAGTGTTATTTCTTTGAAAAAGAAAAATGGAACTTCATTCTGGGACATCCCATACTAGTTATGAAAATGTTATTCTGAAATAGGGAAGTCTAGTTATCAGCATTGGATGTGAAAGCAGGACAGTGCATGGAGTTATTTCTTCTAGTTGTAAGCCCGTTATGTTTGGAGCAGAAAAGGTCTTCTTCACTATCAATATGATTGGATCAATGTTTTGTTCTGCATCATATGGATAATTATATGCCATGGAGGAATTATTGTTTTATTGCAATTGTTTGCATTCAGTGTTGAGCTAGTATTTACCCAGTGGAAAATGCATCTGCAGTTGATAAGACTGCTTCAACAAGCAGTGTTCCTCGAAGGTCAAGTAATTTGCAGAACTATCACACACCCGCTTCCGCTTTATATGATGTTAATGAAGCCAGTTCAGTCGAGACTACACTTCCAAGAAGTGGTGAGAATATTTGTAGTTTCCTGTTTTTCATTGCACTTCTGTCTTATCATATATTGAAAGTTCCAGTGAGTACTAGAGAAAATAGTGTCCAATGCTTGTGGAAATCTGTTGTATATGGACTTTTGCTACAGCAAACTACTAGCTGATTTGGAGCTATATGTGACAGTGACATTTCCTCGTGCGTTTTTCTTGGGATTTCGGCTGGCAAAGTTGTTTCATGACATAGGTTTCTCTTTTGTGGTTTTGAGCTTTCATAAATACCATGCTGCTTATCTTCTCTTGTACTACCTCCGTTCTTTTTCTATTGCAACAATAGATTTTTCACGCTTGCCAATGCACAACATTAACTATTAATATCTTTAGTTACTTTTTAGTAAAAAATATACAAATTTGATATTTTGAAAGTATAAATCGAGACGAATCTTACAAGATCCCACATGACTATATTTTTCCTTACGTAAAAATCACAAGAGAAAGTGAAAGGGTTGTGGGTGAATAGTGTAAAAATCTCATTGTTACAATAGAAAAAGAACGGAGGAAGTATCTTGTAGTGTTAACCGCTCCTAGTTGAATTCTGTTGCCCTTCCTTTGACCTTGTTTGTTGACTGTATGAATTTCTTCCCTGCTTCTAGTGGAGGATCCAAGGCCCCAAGGGTCTATTGCATCTAGCATTACATTGCAATTTGTGCTATCATACAAAAGTATTGAAAATGTTATCTATCTTCCATTATATCCATTTTCTATTCATAAATAGTCTGCTTATGCCTATGAATTTCTGTTACTTATGAATTACAATTGAGGGTTAAAAAAACTTATATATGCAGGAGAATCTGCTTCATCAGTTTCCAGATCTGATCCCATAGCCATGATGGAGTATTATGCGAAGAAAGCAGCAGCAGAAGAGAAGAAAAGACCACCTAAACAATCAAGAGATGAGATGCCTCCCCCAGCATCTCTTCAAGGTTAATATCTGCCATTGTCTTAAAGGGAAAAAGAAATTTGCTTTGTCCTCTAATACAATTATAATGAAGTGTTTCCCAAATTAAATTTCTGCTCCCTTAGCTGATGATCTCTCTGGTATCTTCTTTTGTTCTGTGCTTCTTATTACCCCTCCACGGCTGCCTTCTCACCTTCCATGTTTCTTTGCGTCTTTTATATTTCTAATATGGTACTATGAGGTTTTTTTCCCCCTGAACTTTTACTCTGTACTACTTTTTACTTTCACTAGATTCCAACATTTGTTGGGGTGTCGTCCTTCAGTAATAGCTCACTATCAAGTATCAACATTGATCTTATCCCTAGACTGAGTTTTTCCTAATTTATTAGTATGAATGCATATAGTTGGATATCACAATGGCCTTTTTATTTCTAATATTGGGGAACCCGAAGGGTTATTTGGGAATTTTCTAGATAAAACAGGGGAGGTGTTTCGGGACGTACTTCCTCAAAGTTACCGAAAAATGCCATTGTGATATGCACTAGTTGCATATTACATGTATAAAATAGATCTGCCTTCAATAGCTTCAATACTGGTTGGTAGCTCTTTTTTTTTTTTATTATTATTATCTTTGAAGTTTCACCTTGATGCATGAAACCTTCCTCCATTCCTTTCAGGGAGTGTGTAATCGCTGTGATATTATAAGCTTTTTTTACCTGTTAGTTTAGTATGTTTGCTCTATTATAATATGTTCTCTTCTATGAATTTCTCATGGCAGCTTCTGGAAAGAAAGGTCATCACATGGGAGACTACATACCACTAGAAGAGCTAGAGAACTTTATGGCTAAATGCAACGATGTAGCTGCACAAAAAGTTGCAGATAAGGCGAAAATTCAAGCAGATAATGTTGGACACAAACTTTTGTCAAAAATGGGCTGGAAAGAAGGTGTGTTTTACTATATTACATGCAGCCTTGCAGGCATGAATTCTGAGGTCCATGCACTAAAATATACTTCCTCCGTATTTCAATACTTGCAACGTTTCCCATTTAGGAAGTTCTTTGTTACTTGCAACGTTGATATTTTTGGCAATATATTCTCTCCTCGCACATGAAGTTCTTCTTTTATCTCTCTCTATATCTCTCTCCTCTCCTTGGTCCTTGTGCACATTTGAATGTTGCGAGTTTTAGAAAATGGAGGAAGTATATGTTTCTCATAATTTTTTGGCTTGTGTTGTACTATAGGGTGATTTCAATTTTCGATTTCCCTGATGGCTCGTTTGGCATGTTCTTTTATTCTTTTATACGTATTTAATGCCTATTATATGGTCCTCTATAGAAGTTGCCTAAGACTTGATAGGTTTTTGTTAAATACTCAATCTATGTGATTTTATGCTGGTGCTCTGGCTTACAGGATGGGTCCTTAAAACTTGACCAACCAAAATCTATTACTGTCTAAAAGTTTTGACTGAATGGAAATATGGAATAATGGATACGTGCACAAATTATATGCTTTGTCCAATTCTTGAGAACACATTATAACATTGGGCATCTTGTCAAATTCTTGAGAACACGTGATAACATTGGGCATCTTGTCATTCAAAGCAGCCTTATGCCTCATAGTAGATAGAGTAAATTATTTCCCCTCATTCATTCTTTTATGCATCAAAATGGTGAGTAATGCAATTGAAATTATTCTAGCAGGATTGAGCTTTTCACATTTCTGCTCATTTCATCTCTTAAAGTGTCTGTTATGGTGGCTAATAGTTGCTTTGCATTTGTAGATGAATTATTACTGCTACTTGACTCATTTTCCCAACAGAAAACTTTAATAACTTGGGGCCATTTGTCATTGTTGTGATTTTGTTCTCTATTCATCACTTGGGTCTCTGAAAACCCTGTTGCAACTGAACAGAGGAAACAGTTTTTGTTTCTCAATACCAGAAACTGAATTTTGGCCGACACTGAACAGCACTTGTTCACCATATCTTGGTTTTGACCCTGCAGGTGAGGGCCTGGGCAGTTCTAGGAAAGGTATTGCTGATCCTATTAGGGCCGGTGATGTAAAGAAAGACCATCTGGGTGTTGGTGCTCAGCAACCTGGTGAGGTGACCCCTGAAGATGATATATACGAGCAGTACAAGAAGCGTATGATGCTTGGATATCGTCACAGACCAAATCCTCTGGTATTTAACCTTGGAATTATTTTGTATGCCATATTAGTGTGGGTGGTCATGAGTTTTTACTACAATTACTAATGATATCTCTTTTCATGTTGGTAGGGAAACCCACGGAAAGCCTATTATTGAGGAATTGTAGTGGCTGATTGTTCCAACGGAACTACTTATATGTGGCGTCTTTAAAGAATTTCAGCTAGTGATGAGAAGCGGTTAATCACAGGGAACGTATTATCTCATTTAGTATAGTGCATATCATGCATTCTCAATTATTGTTCTCTATGAAATTTTATCTTTATTCTAAGATATCAAGATAGTATGTGAATCCGCTGGAAGCAGCTTGAATTTGCAGAGATTGAAGTGGAATGTAAAATTTTGTGTATCTCTGGAGAAATCAGTTACGGTTTGTTTTGATACGCAATTAAAAAGACGAGTTCTTTTTATAAATTGAGAGATGTACTTTTCAGTTTGATTTTGAAACCAAACTTGCGGTTCAAATAGAAAAGCATGTGTTTTGGAACAAGTGCACGGTGCACATGGTGGTCTCGAGACCACTATCCATGCTTTCAATTTCATCAATGTTGGGAGGAAAGAAAATTGGAATAGTCACAAGATTTTCATTTCATCATCATCTTCCTTTAAAATCCTACTTCATCAGTTTCAAAATACTTGACACACTTCTCCGGACACGTTTGCCAATGTATAATTTTAACTATTAGTATCTCTAGTTCCCTAAATGTAAAATTTATAAAAGTTTGATATTGTAAAAGTATATATCGAGACGAATCTAACAAGATTCCACATGACTATATTTTTCCGTACGTAAAAATCACAAAACACAGTCAAAGGAGAGTGTAGGAACAGTGCAAAAATAAAAATGTGTCATCCATTTTGAAAGACAGGAATCTACAAACATTGCAATCACCAAAATCCTTTCATTTATATTTTTCGTTTGACTTGTAATACAAAATGCAATGCACACACCTTTGTTATCGGATCACAAGCAAAATGTAGGGCACTATATCCTTTGACTTTTGAAGAAAATTCTTCTAATATGACAATTGACACTACTGATTAAGCGATCAGCTATTCAAGATTGGAAAAGTAGCATATGTCCTAGTATAGAAAGCAAATCAGAACTTTAAAACCAACAAAGAAGAGTCCCACCACATGGATAAATGTTCCCCCAAAAGTAGGAAGAGATGTTTAACCTTTTCGTTTTTTTGCTTTAAAAATAGGAGAATTGCCCTATTGGATCGAAATTTCTAGTAGGTTAATCCAGTCCAACTATACAGGCAAAGCCTTTTAAAAGTGGAGAATAATAATAGATTTTCACCCCAAAGTGCCTCTAGACCAAATCCTTGGTAAGAGATGTTTACCTAGTTACCTAGCATCAAAATACAAGTCAATGGGTTGACAACTATATGTATTCCATATATTTAAAAATAGTTGGCACTTTGAATCTTATATCCTCAGAACTTCAGAAGTATAAATTTCAGCATTACCTTTAATTATGATTAATTAAAATTGTTAAAAAGCTGATATTTTTGAAAATATACATTAAAGTCAAACACAAAGTGAAAAATATTTGGAAAGTAACATGGTTGACTTTTTAAAGTACAATATTCGGAAAGTCAAATCACCGTAAGTTTACAACTATGAAAAATCAAAGGAGTATTACTTATCATATCATCAATAAATTTCAAATATTGACCGGTTTCTGGTAGCTGCTCTTGTTTCTAATTGTTTTGGTTTAAGTTTATTTTTTGGTCTAAGACTCCACAAACCAACAAATTTCAAGGCAAATTATACAATATCGGTCAATCATGGCATCTAGAGGAATGGATTGATTAAAGAATGAGATAGTAAACAGAAGGACCTAGACCCAGAAATTTAGGACATTACTGATATTCTTATGAAATTGCATGAAATTTGTACACGTGCATGAAAACAATTCTTAGGTGCTTCCAGAAACACCCACAACTATGTGCTTTCAAAGAATTCTTTTTTTGTACATTTGTACATAAATGAGCAAAATGACAAATATAAAATGTACAAAAAATATGAGAAGGAGCACAATGCTAGCTTTGGAAAACAGGAGATGAGCATCAAATGATGACTTTTGGCTTTATCAAGTTTCTGTAACAAAAAATCAAAGCGATTACTGAAAGGGGAATTGATATTGATACACCACCCTCTAGGAAGTTTATGAGCCTAACTGTTTGATGCATTATTGAATTGATGTTCAACTCAAAATTTTCATGTACCTGATCTAGCTAAGTTTCGCTTGTAAAGCTCGTGAAAAGGCTTCAGTTTTTATTTTATGTATTATATCCCATTCGTTCCTTTTTAATCTACATAGTTTTCTTTTTGTCCGTTTCTTTTTAATCTACACAGAGTTGCTTTTAAGTTTTTTCTATACTTGGTAACATGTCCATCTACTTTCTCCTCTTTTTCCATCCATGTCATCCACTTTTAATATTTTAACCCACTTTTTAGTTTATCTCTCACTTTTTAGTTTCTTGTTCCACCTTTTCAGTTTTAGTTTCTTGTTCCACCTTTTCAGTTTTGCTCTCACACTTTTGGGCTTTCACCTTGGTTTTCCCTTAAACTGAAGTAGGTAAATAAAAAAGAAGCGTAGGACGTAGAAACCAATTTAAAATTAAATATAAAATGTGCACAATATTAGTGAGTAGCTCAAATGAACTAGCAAAAGCATACTTATGCAAATTTTCTAAAGTAATTTTCAAATTCAAGTTGAGTTTTAAGTTGAGTTCAAATTGTAAATTTAAGCTCGAAAATATAAGCAGTGATTCTGCTCGAGTTCAAATGCAAGTATTATGAGGTGACTTGAGCAATCTGAAACTTAGGTTCGGTTCGGCTCGGCGTCAATGCCCCTACTACTAATCAATGATCAAAATTTTATATGATATATATTAATTATTAGGAATATTAATGATCAAAATTGTGCATTGGCAAATGTACAAATTAAAATAGAACATCTACTTAAAAGCGTTACCCCGTCCTTATTTTGGTTAGTTGTTAAATAATTGTCCAATTACTATGAATACAAAATTAACCCAACCACATCCTGACATGTGATGCAGGTTCCCTCCACTATGCAGGTTCCCTCCACTAACTAAATTTATCTCACACCCTCTTTTCATACTCATGTGATGTGGAACCATATTAGATTACTATCTATCACTCACCAAAAACAAATACTTTACAACATATATTTGAGCGAAAAAAAAAGAATTTATAACATACATACATACATACATATATAACCTAGATTATAAAGAGCAAAAATTAGTTCTAACCATTAGAAATTAAGAATTTCTCCGGGTGGCAGTATGAGGCATTAGAGACATATGGTGAAGTGTTTGTATACACAAATTTCGAGTCAAAATATATATAAGACAGGAAACAAAGTAACAAAGAAGTTTTATTTCAATAAATGTATTGAGTACAATCTCTGTAAACAGTTTATAATAAAAATAAACTAAGTCCTACGATTACGTTAGTAGGCTTGAGAGTGACACTTGTTGATGTCGACGTGGGTGAGTGTAGGCGACGTTTTGTCAACGTCAACCCGAGTTTGAATGTGGGATGACGTTTTGTCAACGTCAACCTGAGTTTGAGTTTTGTTTGGGTGTATTCGAATGAGGGCTGACAAAAGCTTGAATCTCAATCGAATTTGTTTGAATGTACAAAACGTCAACCTGAGTTTGAGTTTTGTTTGGGTGTATTCGAATGAGGGCGACAAAAGCTTGAATCTCAATCGAATTTGTTTGAATGTATCGAACAGTCGGCACGGATTTGATGTCTTGTTGATTATTTGCGAGAGAATTGCCGAGAGAATTTTATGAAATTTCTTGAGAATAATAATTTTCGCGCCATTGAAGGAAGTGAGGCCTATTTATAGGGAATGGAGAACCCTTCCGTGACTTGTAGTAGCTTGCATGGGGCCAGTTTATGACTTGGAAGTCTTTTTTACCTTTGGTGGCCATTTTATTTGGACTATAATATTGGCTGGCCCAAATAGTTGACAACCCAAATTATATTTATTTGATTTAATTTGGATATTTTGTTTAGGTGGGCTAAATTAATTAAAATGGGCTAATTATATTTATTTTTTAACTCAATAATAATCAATTTATTTTAATGTAACAACACTAATAAATTTTTAGTGTCTACAATTCGCCCTCGAGGCCAGTATCGTGTGGACACGATTTGAAGTGTTTAATCGTGACAAGGTCTCGAATTTAAGTTTGGTTTAGCAATTGGGTGACAATCGTCATGGCGCTAGGATTTGTTATCGAGAGTCATGAACTACCCAAACTCTATTAAATCTTGGACTTGGAAAAAATAATCCTAATCGAATAAGTATTAGGTTTTTTTTTTCACCAAAGTGTATAAATACACAACTAATCTTGCCTTTGTCGTGCATATTAGCAGATTACAAGTAATTCACCAGACTTTGGAATTAATTTGCGGTATTGTTCGCAAGCACATAACACTTGAGCACCACACTAGCCGACTAGTAAGTCTTGTTATTCTTCTTTTTTTTCAATTCAATTGGTGACAAGTAGTTAATGATTGCTCTATTTTTTGTTGATCTTGACTTGAGTTAGTCAGACCATATTTTTTATCATCCTCTTCACCCATAAGAATTCAGAGATTATGGCCTTTTTTTTTGTCTGCCACTTATAATACAATCGTAAAAGTGACTTTTTTTTATTTTATAATTATTTTCCTTAGGCTTGCCGCTGATTTCTGTGCTTAACCAACAATTGTGGACACCTCCCTGACATCATCCTATAGTCCAGTAAGTTTCACTCTATTGCACTTCCCATTTTTTTTCTTTTTTTTTCCTATCAATTTGTTGATATTCGTGCAATACATGCTTTGCTCCTTTTCTCTCATCTTCTTGACTGCTTGTGAATCAACTATTGACACCATGACTGTGATGTGAACTTAATTTTATTTATTGTATTTTTTTTTTCAAATTTTTTTATTTGCTGTCCTTCATGTGATACGTGTAGAGCAGTAGAAGTAAATCAATTTACTTATCTTTCTTCCTATCTTTTTCGTCAATTAAACCACAGCATCAACACATTGAATTATTATTATTATTTTTTTTTTTTTTTTGCTGGCATGAATCTAGTGCCCTATTGATTTCGCCGAACAAATCAATCACCATTGATGACTAACATGACTTAATCCAAAATATGATGATTTTAAGCGCCCTTCATCAGTTCTAACTTCATACAAGAATGCGACTATCAATGGTAGAACAAAAAAAAGAAACATGTCAAGGATTATTTTTTGTTTCTTTTTTTCCCTTTTTTTTGTTTGCATACATGGCACCAACCTTGTAAGCCCCCAAATTTGCGTGGGTCAATTTATTCATATGATGTCATGAATTTTCTTTTCTGTACCTTAGGACATTTAGAGCGAATTGATTAGACCCTCTATTTTTTTGTATGATCAGGTACTCTGACCCAATTTTAAGGGTCATATACCTTTATTCCTTTTTCTTTTTGTTTCGTCATCATTGGGTTTTGACATACTTATTTGAATTGCAGCTCATCAGATTTTGTGAGATACTGAACTTCTAGACTATTTTTGAAGTCCTACAAAAGCTCAAGACTAGTGAGGTGATGATTTTTGTTACACCCCCTTAAGTCCTGTTTTTCTTGTACAACATTTTTTTTGTGCAAGTGTTATTTGTGACGTTTTGCAGGTGACAAATATTTTTGACACTTGCCATCGGAAGACAATCAAGTCTACTACTTAAGTGTTCATCGCGATGGGTCAGTGATGATCCATCGGAGTTGCTAGGCCAGTTGCTTAATTGTGCTTATCCTAGCAACTAAAGATGACGCTTTTGGAGTGTGTTCGAAGACAATCAAGTCCACTACTTGAGTGTTCATCGCGATGGGTCAGTGATGATCCATCGGAGTTGCTAGGCCAGTTGCTTAATTGTGCTTATCCTAGCAACTAAAGATGACGCTTTTGGAGTGTGTTCGAAGACAATCAAGTCCACTACTTGAGTGTTCATCGCGATGGGTCAGTGATGATCCATCGGAGTTGCTAGGCCAGTTGCTTAATTGTGCTTATCCTAGCAACTAAAGATGACGCTTTTGGAGTGTGTTCGAAGACAATCAAGTCCACTACTTGAGTGTTCATCGCGATGGGTCAGCGATGATCCATCGGAGTTGTTAGGCCAGTTGCTTAATTGTGCTTATCCTAGCAACTAAAGATGACGCTTTTGGAGTGTGTTCGAAGACAATCAATGGCGACGATCATGTAGCTGAGACATTTGCCCCCCTTTTTTTGTATTCTCTATTACTCATTCCTCTTTTTTTTTATAGGATGGTGTTCATTAAAGAATTCAATGATGATAAACATTCCTACATTGCTCTTGTTGATCGTGAAAGAGATGATCCCAGATCAGGCACTAAAATGGTCATCCGTCGCTCACTACGCCGCCCTGAGGGCATTCAAACTTTAGTGTGCAAGGATAATTTCTTGAGTGAAATGTCTGTCAAGCTTCCTCTTGGTACACACACCGCGTCAACTGTTTATAAGCTTCATAGCATCTTAAAAGACAAGCACCTCTACGATGATTGCCTTCCCTTGCTCGGTCGCTCTATTCTTTCTAGCTCGCAAAATGGGGATCCCAAGTTGTTAGAATCATTGGAGATTTCTCTTTCATTCCCGGGTATTGGGAATGGGTTGAAGATGTCTTATTTCGTTTTCACGAAGCTCTTGACTATTGCGGTATTTATAACGCCGTCTACGCTTCACTCTACTCCTATGACAGGGATACTAGCATCCTGCGCGCTTTCTGTGAGAGTTGGTGTCCTACTACCAACACGCTTCATACTGTGGCAGGTGAACTGTCTATTTCCTTGTGGGACCTTCACCGACTCGGTGGATTGCCCATTGTCGGAGAGATTTATGATGAAGCCACCCCTCATCTGAACATCATGAGGGCGCGAGGCGAGGATGGCGATCGTCTTATCTCTAAAGCTTACGAACACCTACTTAATGCTTATCATCATCTGAACAAGCAACTTGAATCCAGGAATAGAGTTTACGCTCCAACGGTGGATACGATTTTGGTACAAGAGAAAAATCACTCATGCAGCACCCGTGAAGAGACGCAAGATACTCGATTCTCGCCCGAAGTCTACTCATAATCCCACTGGTGAGCTTAGAGCTCGGTCGACTAAATGGACAACAGAAGAATCTGCCATGCTTGATTTTCTTGGTGTCTCTGGTGATGTCGAAGACAGACTACCTATCACTGCAGCTTTCTTGGCTTGTTGGTTGTGTGTTTTTGTGCTTCCTGAAAGTGAAGATAGACTCATTAGGCCTGATACCTTTGAAGTTGCTACTCTGATGGCTCGGGGTACGACTTTTAGTCTCGCTGCACTTGTACTTGCCAGTATCTACAGAGGTTTGAATGCAATTTCCGCATCTTCAAAGCCTGCCTATTCTGGATCTTTCTTCCCGACGCAATACTTATATAGCTGGCTAGCGTACTACTTCAGTACCAGCCATGATGTAGACCCTTCCCCACCAGGTCCTTTGATGACCGTATTTTCGAGGACTCAAGGAGCTAAGTGTTTCAAAGAAGTTGATGCTCGAGAACTCATCCATGATGGAAGGAAGGCGAAAGTGGGGTGCACCATCTTGAACAAAAACAAAAATAGCTTATATTTTGACGATGGTAAACTTGACGTCTTAAGTTTCAGCTACCTGGTCTCTCTTCGTTCTGCCTATCTAGTCATACGTCAGGGTGATTCTTTTCACGTTGAGCCTTATTTCCCCCATCGATTTAGCAGACAGTTTGGCTTTGTTCAAGATGTCCCTGGGACGCCTCGTCGTGGTGTTAAATCTCGAAGCGTAACTTATTATGAATCTTTGAGATACTGGAGGTTGTTATTGTTTCAGGGTAGTCAGTCCAGACTTTTCGTCCCTGCCTGCTCATTAGACTGGCGTCAGTTAACGACCTCAGAATTCCGTGATTGGTGGCCCGTGGTGTCTATCAAAGACCTATGGAATAAGGTTAACATATTGTGTTCGAGTGTTGGATCCAGTTCTTCTAAGCCTAACAGGAGCGAGCATCAGCTTGTAGAAAATCCAACTTCAAAGAATAACTCAAATCCTGAAGGTACCTGCGACTACCTTAACAATGATACCTTACATAGGGCGGGGAGGATCTAGACAGGCAATGAGTCCAAATCCCAAAGCAATGGGAGGAGCACCCGGCGACGCAGAGTCAGATGTGGATTTCAAACATCTACGCCGGGGGAAAAGAAAATCTCCTGATTGTGTGCTTGAGGAGCATGGGTTGAACTGTGACGGTTTTTTTGATGGAGTGCCTGAATCATCTCATGTTGTTGCGGATCTCCCTTTGGTAGACCTTTTCTCCCTTACACCCTTTTTTTTTTTGTGATTAATTTTTATTGCTTTTGTTATCTAGGGAGATGACTTCAACCTTGAAATGGACATTATGGATATTCCCGACAACTCAGGACATCCCACAATGGTGCTTCCCTCAAAAGTGACCCCTAGAAAGGGAAAGGAATTGAGATTTGCAAGGAATTTGGTTTGCAAGAGTATAGGCGGATCTGCTAAGAGTTCCCCTCCTATTCACAATCATCAATCCGTTGAGGGGACTGCAAGACTGTCGGACGTTCATTCCAAAGCTGCAGAAGCTCTTATCATTGAGACACCTGAAGCTCATGTATCTAGTGCCTCGACCTCTATGCCCCCATCTGGGTCCTTGATGAGAAATATCTTTGCTAAGGCGATTCGAGACATGGGTATGCTATATTTGGAAACACTAAGAGCAGCATCCTTTAACGAGGTTGCGAAGAAATATGAGGAAGCCTTAGTGCTATACGAGGGTATTGAAAATCTTAAAGGAAATCCCAATCCCTTGAAGCGCAAGATAGAATCCTATGTTAGTGCGGTCAAAGATCATCTTGCTTTAGAAGAGGCTGCCTCAAAGTGTCAACGATCCGAACAAGTAAAAGAGAAGATCATTCTCCGGACAGAAGCGCTTAAGAAGGCTGAGCTCGATTATGATGAGATCGAGACAGAGCGTCTGGTACTTCTGAGAGAGCAATCTTCCAACAAGCTCAAGATCATGGAACTTGAAACTGAACTGGAGAAAGAGCGTGACAAGGCAAACCACTTGACAAATAGCTTGGAGGCCAAGGGGATCACTTTGACATCACTTGCAGCGAAGGTGGAAGACCACAAGAATGCCTTGAGTGATCTAGCAGCTACCCCTGTTTTAAGTACTGATAAGGTCCGCGACCTTGATGAGGGCAAGAGACGGTTGTTGGAGCTCCAGTCGTCACTCACTCACCCAGAATACATAGACTTAGAATGATTCCCTTTTTTTATGTGTTTTTATTTTATAGACAGTGTGCACAGACAATTTATGTTTTTTTTTTATTCATACTTGCAATAAGATGGACACACTCTTTGTCTTATAGTTATTTAACCGTTCACAGTTTATACTCTTGCGGGCCAGGAGTATTGCATTTTTTTTTTTGTTTCGCCGTTCACAGTTTATACTCTTGCGGGCCAGGAGTATTACATTGATAGATTTTTTTTTTTTTTTTTTGGTGTGGCTGCACTCGAGTAATGTTTATATTACCCTAGCTGCCTACGTACTTGCAAAACATCAACAAATTGCTTTTACAAGATCAAACCAACGTAGTTCAAATGGCACATATATTTTCTTTCAACATATGCAGTTTATCCTCTTGCTTAGGAGTTTAGCAACGCTCTCACTCTTCATGAGTAGTAGCGCTTCAGAAACTTGCCGTTGATAGGCCCCACACGTAATCCTTCGGCGTCAACAATTTTATATGCCCCATTAGTGTATACATCTTTGACAACATACGGACCATCCCATTTAGAACTGAATTTACTTCCCGTCTTGCGGGAAATAATGATGGGTCTTTTAATTGCTAGGACCATGTCTCCAACTTGAAAGGAGCGAGGTCGAACTTTCTTATTGAAAGCGCGTGACAAACGAGCTTGGTAGCACTCTGATTTTTGTTGTGCTTGGAGTCTTTTTTCGTCAAGCGCCTCCAACTCGGCAAGTCGAAGTTTATCGTTTTCATCAGAAGTCAAGCCTTCTTGTATGGCAATTCGCAATGATGGAATTTGAAGTTCCAAAGGGAGAACGGCCTCAACGCCATACACCAAGGAGTATGGGGTTGATTGTGTTGCTGATTTATATGTCGTCCTGTATGCCCATAGAGCTTCCCCTATTCTTTCATGCCAATCACGTTTGGACTTGGCAACCACTTTGCTCAACAAACTACAAAGTGTCTTGTTGAACGCTTCAGCTAGACCGTTTGCTGGTGCATTGTACATTGAAGATTTATGTTGGGTGAATTTAAACTTCTCACATAAACTTTTCATCAATTTATTGTAAAATGGTGTCCCATTGTCAGTGACAATTCTTCGGGGTACACCATATCTGTAGATGATGTGAGTACGAATGAAGTCAACAACATTCTCTTTTTTCACTTCACGTAAGGGGATGGCTTCTGCCCATTTGGAAAAATAATCAGTCGCTGCCAAAATATATGCTTGTCCAGCAGATGACTTTGGTGTAATTGGGCCAACTACGTCAAGTCCCCACGCTTCGAATGGCCAGGATGCGACTGTGGGGTGTAATGGCTCTGGAGGTTGATGAATGAAGTTAGCATGAAATTGGCAAGCTTCACATTTCTTTGCATAGTCCATGCTATCTTGTAAAATGGTTGGCCAATAGTAACCCATTCTTTTAATACGGTCATGCAGTTTTGGACCTGACTGATGAGCGCCACAAACTCCAGAGTGAGCTTCCTCCATGGTTTGCTTTGCTTCTTCATCTCCGAGGCATCTTAACCAAAGACCATGGAAGGATCGTCGATAGAGAGTCCCCTTATAATATATAAACCGCGAGGCTCGACGACGAATCTCTGTCTTATGTTTTGGATCACTTGGCAATTTTTTATGTTCCAAATAATCAATAATTGGTTGACGCCAATCTTCCTTGTCTATTTGATAGACAGAGATTATGTCGACTTCTTCAGCATATTCGTCAACATCCTCGTCATCAGGAGTGACAACCCATCGTTTGCAAACAGGTACTGACATTATTTCTTCTGCCCCCAGTGCCAAAGTGGCTGCAAGCCCAGCGAGCGCATCAGCCATCTTGTTGGCACTCCTTGGAACATGTTCTAACTTGATGGTATCAAGTTTGTCAAGCAATTGTGATGCTTGCCTTTGGTAAGGGATTAATTTATTCTTTTTGACTTCGTATTCACCCGACAGTTGTTTTAGGACCAATTGGGAGTCCCCGTGAATGTCTAAGTCTCTAAGTCCCATTTCAATTGCCATTTGGAGGCCTATTATGAGTGCTTGGTACTCAGTCATATTATTGGAGCATAGTTGAGTTAGCACAAAAGAGTATGGCAGTATATGCTTTTCTGGAGAAATGAAGACGATTCCAGCTCCTGCACCGTCATGACGAGCGGCTCCATCAAAGTACATTTTCCAAGGTGGGAGTATTTCAATGAAAAACACATCTTCACCTGGCAGATCGTCGGAAAGCTCCCATTCTGCAGGTTCTGGGTGGTCTGCGAAAAAGTCTGCTATTGCTTGCCCCTTGACAGCCTTTTGCGGGACATACACAATGTCATATTGTTTTAAAAGCATAGCCCACTTTGCAAGTCTGCCAGACAACACGGGCCTTAAGAGAATGTATTTTATCGGGTCAGACCTCGAGATGACATGAACTGTATGAGCCTGCATGTAATGTCTTAATTTTTGGATCGCCAAAATCAAAGCAAGACAAATTTTTTCAATAGGTGAGTAATTCAATTAAGCACCCACCAAAGTTCGGCTCAAGTAGTAAAGAGCTGTCTCCTTACGGTCTTCTTGCTCTTGAGCGCACATTGCCCCCAGAGATCGCTCTTGTGCTGCGATATAAAGGATGAGTGGTTTCCCTTTTATTGGTGCCCCCAAGACAGGGGGAGAAGACAAATACTTCTTTATACTTTCGAAGGCTTTTTTACATGAGTCATCCCATTTGAATGGGGCATCCTTTTTCATGAGATGGCTGAAGGGATGACATCTTCCTGCTAGATTAGAAATAAACCTTCGAATGTAAGCAAGACGCCCTTGGAGGCCACGTAACTCCTTAAGGTTCTTAGGTTCAGGCATCTCTTGGATGGCCTTGATCTTTGCTTGGTCAATTTCAATACCCCTGTGTCTAACAATGAAGCCTAGAAACTTTCCTGAGGTGACGCCAAATGCGCATTTGAGGGGGTTCATTTTTAATTGACATTTTCGTAGTCTTTCAAAGACTTTACGGAGGTCATGCAGATGATTCTCCTTCTTCTTAGACTTTACCGCCAAGTCATCTACGTAGCACTCCACGATTTTATGCATCATATCTTCAAAAATTTTCTGCATTGCACGCTGATACGTAGCTCCGGCATTTTTCAAGCCGAAAGGCATGACTTTGTAACAAAATATCCCTTTAGGGGTACGAAATGCAGTTGCTTCTTGATCTTCAGGAGCCATGTGAATTTGGTTGTATCCAGTGGTACAATCCATGAATGACAAAGCTCGATGACCAAGTGGTGGCATCAATCATGATTTCCGTTCTTGGGAGTGGAAAGTCATCCTTCGGACACGCATCGTTCAAGTCGCGGAAGTCCACACAAACTCAGAATCGTCCATTTTTTTTTTCGTATCGGCACAATGTTTGCTATCCAAGTAGGATACTTGACTTCGCGAATAAATCCCGCATCGATGAGCTTGTTTACTTCGCCTCAATTTCGGGAATTAATTCGGCCCGAAGCGTCTTTGGGATTGCTTCTTTGGCTGACACCTTTTTGATGGCTAAGCGATGGACAGCGACTTTTGGGTCGAGTCCTGGCATCTCCTTATAACTCCATGCAAATACGTCTTTGTAGTCAGAGAGTAACTTGGAATATTTTTGTTCCTCCTGTTGGGTAAGAAAAGCGCTCACGTAGACAGGACGTGGCTCTTCTTGAGTTCCAAGGTTTAACTCTTTTAACTCATCGACGGTGGCTTGCCCCCCATCTTCAAGAGTTTTAGGAGCCTCATCTGTTTCCATCTCCTCGTCACTTTCGGGAGCCTCATGCCCCGTGATATGGTTTGAAGAAACAAATTCAACATCTTTGTCTTTTTCTTGACTAGACGAACTCCTTTGGTTTGTTAACACTATGACACGACCTTTGGCTTTCAAGGGTGCATGTCCAATGATGTCTACCACCTGTGTACGCCTCATGCGAGATGGGATAACACTTTGAGGTGCGTCCCCGCCTTTGACTTCATTTTTCTCTCTTGTGATGCGACTTAGTACTGACCGTCTTTGTTGTTTATCAATTGAGGTCGATGCACCAAGACGTTTAAAGACAGATGCTTTATTCTTAGAAGATCGAAGATTTTGCAAGGGTGTTTGTATTTTTGACTTCACACCTTCATTAAGTTCGTGTACACCAAGTCTGTTAAAAACCGATGTATGGTCCTTTACGACAGGAAACTGTAGTCGATCAAATACCGATATTTTTGGATGAGACACATTATTTTCATCTTCATTTTCTTCAACTTCCTCCGCAGTAATATCTTCGCGAAGAAGAGGTTGTCCCTCTACGCCGTGCGAAATTTTGATGGGTGTTGGGGTTTCAAATCCCAGACCTACTTTAGTCGGATGTACCTCAACGCCATACTCTTGCAATTTCTTTTGTGTGTCATTAATTCCATGAGGATCAACCTCAATGACATTGCCCATGGGCGCTGGATTCTCGAAGTCATAACCAGACTTCGCCAAGAGTTTATAAGCATTTGGGTCAAACCTACCCTTGTTAAGCCATTTTCTCCTAGATTGATCAACACATTGTGAGGTTGGAGGCTTAACAATTTGATTGTGATTGGCTCTAGATAAAGGAACAACCACTTCTTGCTTTAAACATTGAAGAGTAGTCTCATCTACTCCTTTTTCTTTCTTTGGCTCTACTTTCATAACCTGACACCCTGCAAAAGGTGACTCCCCTTCCTTACGACGTGATTTAGGGATGTATCGCAGATCGGAGTCGTTCTGCCTTCTTCGTTGCTTTAATGGGTTGAGCAACAATTTTTTACCTTTTCCTTGCATTTTTGTTGTTGCATCTCGGTGGTGGCCGACTCGCTAGAGCTTGAAGACGAGGGAATATCACCATTTTTATTTGTACCCCTTTTCCTGTTGAAGGAATTTTAGATGGCAACATCTCGCTGAGGGTTCCCCATCTTCGAAGAACTTAGCATCGGCAAAGTACGAATCTACCGTGCTAAAGGGTTTGACATCCCCATTTATTTTCTTCTCACCTCCACGATAAAATTTCAGACATTGATGGAGGGTTGATGCGACTACCCCATTTTCATGCAGCCAAGGTCGTCCAAGCAACATTTTATACGACGTCTTTGTATCTATGACATGGAAGAGAGTAGATGATGTTAACTCTCCCATCACAAGGTCAAGACGTATTATGCCTATGGCACGTTGACTGTTCAAGTTGAATCCTTGGATCATTAGACGACTATCAGAAAGATCTTCCATAGTGATCCCTAAATCAGTCATGGTGGATTTTGGCATGATGTTGACAGCTGAACCTCCATCCACTAAGAGACGATTCACTCTCTTGCCGAAAATATAACCGTAAAACGAACAAGGGTCGGTTGTGAGGTTTTGAGCCCAACAATAAGTCTTCATCAGTGAAGGCTAAGGCAAAATTACATGACGCGCATTTAGCCGAACTTTCTATTGGCTCTCCAGCATCCTTCACTTTGTCAAGGTATAGTTCTGGGTGCTGAAGTGCAAGAGCCACTTGTCGACACATTTCTCGAGGCAAATGAAAGATCTGCCTCCATCCCATGCGTGTAGGAAGAGCTTCTAAGATAGCCAATATCTTTGGATCTATCTCCGTCCCTGAATGGTGGACAGTTACTTTGACGGAGATTTCATTTTCTTTAACAGGCTCTTGATCCTCCTCCTCTTCTTTTCATTCTTCATCCTCAACAAATGAAGTAGCATTAACAGTAACCGTAGTGAAGTAATCTTCAGGTTAGAATTCTTCTAAGGTTACAGGGGTAAGTGGATCCTGTTCAAGCAAATCAATTGGCAGTACTTGCTGTTTAGTATGTTTTTTTGACTTTTTCTTTCCTTTCGAGCGTTTTGAGCCCTTTCTTTTTTGATGCTTCTTCTTACGACAAACAGACTTTGGTTGAGGCTTCGACTGTCGTCTAGGCCTCCTTCTAGTGACCAACGTCCACCCTTCTTCATCCTCTCCATGTTGGTTGCCAGTTGGAACACCGTGCTCAACAGATGGCACATCATCAACTTGGAGAACCGGTCGCAGCACATGTACAATTACTGGCTCCAAACTCCCAAACTGCAGAGTTTGAGCCTCCCAATAAGAATCTAACATCGCGGAGGCGTGATTAGCTTCAGCAACTTCATCAAAATCCAGTACAATTTTCCCATCCTTTGCAAGTTGCATAATTCTCTCCTTAAGTGTTATACACTTTTCTATGGGATGACTAATCAACCTGTGATACCGACAATAGTTAGGATCGGAAGTCTTACCGACCTCTGCAGGACGCTTAGCTTCGGGCAACTCAATGACTTTGTTTTCAAGTAAATCATCTAACATCCCTGACAAATCCGAGTCTGGAAATGGATATTTCTTTGCTTGGAGTTCTTTCAAGGTTGGCCTATTTTTTCTAGGTTCTTGAGAAGATGAACCCTTATTCTTTTCAGTGCCAGCCTTGCTAGAGATCTTGACAGGCGAGGAGGACGTGATTGACATTGACTCCTTAGTTGAACTTTTGGCAGTCTTGTCAGTCTTTTTAAAATCCTTCTTCTCTTTCTTGTATTCTGAAGAAGTGTTGCTTTTGCCTCTATTGTTGGCAATGGTAAGCTCCATGTCATGAGCTCGTGTGGCCAATTCTTGAAAAGTCCTAGGTTTTATACCTTGCAAGATATAAAGCAAGTCCCAATCCATTCCTTGAATGCACATCTCAACAGCAGAAACTTCAGTTAGGCGATCTTTACACTCTAGACTCAATGTGCGCCAACGATTGATGTAATCGATGACTGGCTCATCCTTCCACTGGTGAGTCTTAGTCAGTTCAGTCATATTGACAATATGTCGAGTGCTATAGAACCTGTTCAGGAATTCCTCCTCCATTTGATCCCAACTGTCAATGGATTGTGAGGGTAAATCTGTATACCAGTCAAAGGCCATGCCTTTAAGGGAACGAACAAATTGTTTGACCAGGAAATCATTTGTGGTACCAGCATTGTTGCATGTTTCCACAAAGTGAGAATGTGCTGCTTAGGATTTCCTTTCCCATCGAATTCTTGAAACTTGGGGGTTGATAGCCAAAAGGCATCTGCAGCCTTATCGATCCTTTTGGTATAAGGCTTCACATAGCGATGACTCGCCATGAGAACTTTCTCCAAGTTGATTTTTGACAGCGTGAGCTATCAATAACTCAAGTTGGCGTCTTGTGAGGTGGGCGGCGAACGTCTTCACCACTATCCCCTTCACTTTCATCACCCCTGTCTTGATCTTTGCGTCGCCTTCCTCCAGTTTCTTGTTGAGGGCAACGATTTGCTCATTTTGGAGTCGAATTTGAGTATCTTTTTCTTCTCCATCCTTCATTAATTTTTGGAGTAGGCTATTCATTTCGAAAGAAGTTGTTCCTCAACCTGTCTTAGTTGAGGTCACCATAAAACAGCAGCAGTGTTCGATTGTGAAGACAACAAGGGTTCCTCTAAGTCGAAAATCGTTAGAGGTGATGAGACAGCAATATCATCACTTGTTTCATTGTCACTCTCTACATTGAGTGGATCAAAGAGAGGGCTAGTGTGAACGATCAGCCTGTCCGACTTATCAGATGAGAGTTGCTTCCATATTTGAGAAGCAATGAATGATGGCTCGTGTTCAGTCAAAGCAGCTGAGCCAAACACGGGGGTTTCACGCTCCTTGTGTGAATCGGACATGATGGATGATTCGGCGAAGCGAGCTTAAAGAGTTTTCTCTCGCCTGGTAGGAACATTTGCGGTTCGAAGCTTAGCAGCAAGAAAGAAGAACAATGCCGGCCTTTTTCATTCCACTAGTGCGAAAACCAAGAGTCATCTCATCCATAAAGTCACCCAACGTTACAGATTTTCGTAGGGTGTCGGCAGAGTTTTCAGAAGATTGAGAGATGTTCTTGCTTGAGGCCATTTCTCAGGTTTGTTGATGATGACGAAATAGAGATGAGAGGCAGAGATGGTCCCACCGAGCGTGCCAAAATTTGTATACACAAATTTCGAGTCAAAATATATATAAGACAGGAAACAAAGTAACAAAGAAGTTTTATTTCAATAAATGTATTGAGTACAATCTCTGTAAACAGTTTAGAATAAAAATAAACTAAGTCCTCTGATTCTGTTCCGTAGCTTGAGAGTGACACTTGTTGATGTCGACGTGGAGCTGAGTGTAGACTGACGTTTTGTCAAAGTCAACCTGAGTTTGAATGTGGGATGACGTTTTGTCAACGTCAACCTGAGTTTGAGTTTTGTTTGGGTGTATTCGAATGAGGGCTGACAAAAGCTTGAATCTCAATCGAATTTGTTTGAATGTATCTGAACAGTCGGCACGGATTTGATGTGCTTGTTGACTATTTGCAGAGAGAATTGCCAGAGAATTTTATGAGCTCTTGAGAATAATAATTTTCTGCCCCCCTCAACTGAAGGAAGTGAGGCCTATTTATAGGGAATGGAGAACCCTTCATGGACTTGGTAGCTTATGGGCTTGGGCCCGTTTATGACTTGGAAGTCTTTTTTACCTTTGCCATTGACCATTTTATTTGGACTATAATATTGGCTGGCCCAAATAGTTGACAACCCAAATTATATTTATTTGATTTAATTTGGATATTTTGTTTAGGTGGGCTAAATTAATTAAAATGGGCTAATTATATTTATTTTTTAACTCAATAATAATCAATTTATTTTAATGTAACAACACTAATAAATTTTTAGTGTCTACAGTGTTATAGTAACATTAGAAACTTTTTGGAAGAAGTCGGGAGAGTGCAAAGATGACTAGCTAGGATAGCGGGCTTAAAAATGATGCGAAGAAATGATGTTCGACAGAGCATACTAGCATAGTACTCTTATATGCTTGACATAAGAGAATTGAGGCATATAATCTACATAGACGAGCATTGGAGATAATGTCTTGACTCATGCAGGCGACCCCATCTCGTGTAGGGGTGTGCACCGGTCCAAAACCGGACCGGAATCCAAAATTTTTTTGGACCGGGACCGGACCGGAAAAATTCCGGTCCGGTCCGGTTTTGGACCGGTTGGACCGGAATTTATATTTTTTTATAAAAAAAAAACTTTTTCTTACATTTAAATATATTTATAAATTCAATATATTAAAATATAATAATTCTAAAAGTAATAATCTTAAAGGCAATAAATATGAGGTTTTAACTTTCTAACTTTTTAAGTTTTAAACTTTTTTTAACCTTTAAACTTTTTTTTTTTTTTAAAAAAACATGAATTCCGGTCCGCCGGCCCGGACCGGAAAATTCCGGGTTTGGACCGGACCGGACCGGAAACCCGGAATCCCAACTTTTCATGGACCGGGGACCGGACCGGAAAATTCCGGTCCGGTCCATTCCGGTCCGGTCCGGTCCGGTTCCGGTCCGAATTCCGGTCCCGGTCCAAAAGTGCACACCCCTAATCTCGTGGGGATTTAGGCTTTGACAATGTTATTGTTGCTATGATATAGACACTCAAGAGTGGTCTTTTTCTCCAAAAACAAAAAACTTGCTTTAGTTGCTAGAATCGGAACTGTGTCTGTTGATCCATTTTAGGAAGACATTTTGATGTGCGGTTTCTGGTTGTATTTTGAATTACACATCCTACCTGCCAAGAAGCGATGTTATAGTCCAATCATCGGATCTTGACTGAGTACTACCCGAAACCGATTTTTGTGGCAAAAACCTTCCAACATAAAAGCCAGGCTCTTTAGGTTCAAGTAATTCACAATCACTGCTTAACATGACAGTAATGAGTGACGTACTCGGTCTATCTTCCGGATGTTGCTGAACACATAACAAGCCAATTTGGATTGACCTCTGCAGTTGGTACGCATAACTCGAGTTCTGGATCAACGGATCTGCTAGATCCAAAGCCGTACCTTCTTTGAAAAGCGTCCATGCCTATACAATTTTCAAACACACTGTTTAAGACAACATGACGCCCTTTCAGAACCTGAAATTCACGCACTTTGTTAGAATGAAGACTTGTCTTACATGTCCAAGAAGGTTGTGATGGTGGTCTGGATGACTGAATCCTCTATTTTTCTTGCCACTTATGATCTCAAGAACTAATACTCCGAAGCTAAAGACATCAGATTTCACTGAAAATAGCCCATCGATAGTGTACTCTGGAGGCATGTAGCCACCTGCAGACCAATTAACAAAATATTAAGACACTGGTCCGGGATCGGAGTTAGGCGGAAAAACAATTTGAGATGAAAAAGGTTACTATGTTCCAACAACTCGCATTGTCTCGTGCTTCATCTTCATTTCCATTAAATGTTCTAGCCAACCCAAAATCAGAGATTTTTGGATTCATCTCGGAATCTAGTAGTATATTGCTCGCCTTAAGATCCCGATGAACAATTCTTAGTCTAGAATCTTGATGAAGATATAGAAGTCCTCGAGCAATTCCTTTGATGATCTCTAAGCGCTTTGGCCAATCTAGCAAGTTATTGCTTGTTGGATCTGCTACATTTACAACTACTATAAGCCAACTATATCATTTGGATTAATATTATTCCAATCAAGAGCACAATCATTGACTGTATCCTTGTCAAAAATAGAAATAATAGATCTAAAGAAAAACATACCAAATATATAGCAGTCCAAGCTTTTCTTGGGCATGTACTCATAGATAAGCAACCGCTCTTCTGCTTCAACGCAACATCCTATAAGTCTCACAAGATTTCTATGCTGGAGCTTTGCAATAAATATAACCTCATTCTTGAATTCGTCTAGTCCATGTCTTGAATCCATAGAAAGCCTTTTCACAGCTATCTCTCGTCCATCACTCAACACTCCCTAACAAATTATTAGTACAGATTACAAATGCTCAAAGCAAAGATTACTGCCTTGTTTAATCAAGCAATCAGATTACTAAAGCATCTACGCAAATTTCTTATTGAGCACATATTTGGCTAAGACAGGTGTTGTTCCGTTGGGGACATTTAATAAAAATAAGTTTTAGGAATGATCAAGTCCAATCAGGTGTAAGCGTAAGATGAAATAGATCCAATCATGTCTAATAAATTCATTTCAGATAAGTTCAAGTAAGGAGAATTTGCCCTCGGAAAGTTTTGTACTGCGACTGCTTGCAGAATGTCAAATTATTCTATCTCAATGGTCGAAATTTCTACCGAAGATGCGACAGAGCCGTGAGCTTGATGCCATGAAGCAAATTTCACAATCCAGTTTCATAATGGTGAAAAATTGGAGAGCACCGACAGGCTGGCCAATATTCTACTTTTACAAGATATGCAAGTTACATACTAGTAAATCACTCGACACTAGCATAAACACAAGTCCTGCTCATGACAAGTACCAAGTCAACTTTTACTTCTGTTGTGGTAATTAAGTATAAAGTCAATTTCCCCCTAAAAAAAAAAAAGTATAAAGGCAATTTTATTGCAAAATGCAATATATGTTATCTTCAACATATCAAACTCCTTTTCAAAACCATTCACATCCAACTCTTGGCCAAAAAATGCGTGAAAAGTTTTGAGGAACTTGTTTTGTACTTCCTCCGTTCTGAAATAAGTAAAAACACTTCTCCCAAAAAGCTCTCACATGATATAGAGAAGTGTTTCACTTATTTCAGAACGGAAGAAGTATTTTTTTTGATCGTGGGAGTTATCAGGAACTGAAATGGCAGGAGTTAAACCTCTTTTTCAGTCACTCTTTTACAATCTCACTATTTTTTTTCTTTTCCTCTACTTTCTTGGGAGAGGGGGTCCAGGGTATTAGAGATAATCATGTATTATCTTCAAATATCTTGTATTTATAGTTGTGATATATAATACATTTGATATTATATGATAGGATTGTAATACTACTATACTAGGATATCATATCTTTTAGCTAATACCTCATTATATAAATAGGATGTAAAGTCATAAGGAAAATTTGTCAAAAACAACCTTTTTAATACAAGTTTTTACGAGAAACAACCTTTTAAAAAAAATCTAGCAAAATAAGACCTTAAGAAGAAAATATATTGCGAGAAATAACCTCGACCCATTTTCCAGCATTGACCAAGCATTTTTCAGCATTGACTCGTTAAAACCAAACATGTGGAGGGCACGTGAACAACATCTCTTATGTTTCAACTCTTTTTTTTCTCCATTTTCGACATTGACCAAATATTTTCGGACATTGAATTCATCAGTATATGAAGGGAAATGGAGTTGAAACATAAGAAATGTAGATTACGTGCCTTGCCATGTTTGGTTTTAGTAAATCGAAGCCGCAAAATATATACTTGGTCAACGCCTAGAAAATGGTTCAAGGTTGTTCCTTGCAAAAAAAATTATTTTTAAGGTCTTATTTTGCCAGATTTTTTTTAAAAGGTTGTTTCTCGCAAAAACTTGAATATAAAAGGTTATTTCTAACAAATTTTCCTTGAATATAATTAACAATCATTTTACTCATATTCATTCTCTCTTATTCTCCTAAAGTTACCACAGGGTCCTTGCCTTTTCGAAGTGAATCCGATGGACTGTTCGTTAAACGAAAGCACTAATGAAAGTAAATTGTAGATGGAAACCTTAAAAAGAAAATTACCTTGTATACAGGCCCAAAGCCACCCTGTCCAAGTTTGTTATAAACGGAGAAACTGTTTGTAGCTTTAGCTATCACATCAAAAGCATATATTGGCAGCTCAGATTCTCCTTCATTGTTGTTATTAATGCTGATTTTACTACTAGCATTGCATTTTGCTGTCAAAAATATCACATGTAAATAATTTGAAGCCAAAATACTGCCTCTATCAATATGTTTATGGAGGGAAGGGGAGAAAAGAGAAGGTGAAGAAGGGGAAGGAAGGAGTGTGCTTCCAGTTTTCTTGCAAATCTTTTCAATCAACATACTTGGCCGTCTAAAGGAAGAACAAGAATGGATTATTCCCAATTCTTTCATTCACATTCTCTAACGGTCTAGCCCGTATATGCATAAGGGAAAACAGACCCCTTGCTCTCCGAATTCTCTCATCCAAGAACACTATATATGCAGGGTTATAGTTCAGTAGAAGAGATAATCTTCGTATCTCCAAAACACTGATGGAACTTCTAATTTAAGAGGAAACAGTAGCAGCTGAAACATTGAAAATATAGCAAAAGCTATAATTCCACACACATACCTTCGCTCTTCCGCCGCCTCCACAAAATATATAATGTAGCTCCACAGAGAACCATCACAACTGATAAAGTGGAGCGTATAGGAATCCATAGTCGGTTTTTCTTATCACCACCTATACATAGATAAAAGAATATAAGATTTGTAAGTTCTACAATAACTAGAGTCACAGCCCAAAAAATATCTAAATCCATGACAATATTAACAAATCTAATGATTATAACAAACCCAAAATGGTTCATACCCAAACCCAACTCAGAAAAGGGCACCTTCACATATAAATCTTGTCCAGAACCTGACAAAACTTTCACATCAATCACGGTATTAATCCACAACAGGCACCCACTTCCTCCATTAGTTATGTCTAAATTAGCATACGCCACACAAGAGCAATTCTGCATGCACATTCCCCTACATTCGTCGAGCATCATTGTTGTATTATACCAGGAATATCTCGTGTCAGGCAATTTAACATGAGGATACTTGATGAATCCATGACTAACATTGCAATTCAACGGAGCACTACGAACACACCCATCCATCCAATTTCCTGCATTCCAATTTGTAACGGACTTGGGCACAAATCCATTCATGCATTGACATTGCGGAGCATTTGCAAGGTTACAACTACTAAACGCGCCACACATACCATAAATGTCGCAAATACCGTCAGGTTTCGAAAAGTACGTAGCCCAATCTTGTGTATGATTAATCCATTGTCGACGTTTGATTTGTCCAGAGGGGTCCAATACTCTGTTAGTGATGAGTGAGAATTTAGCATAGACATAGTACATCTCCTTGTTATTCAAAACAAACTCAACATCATTTGGAGAAAAAGTTGGTAGCCTAGTAGTACTTGAAAACCAGAGACCATTCCATGGACCATCTCGAAACTGCACAACATTATCTCTCAAAAGGAATGGTTGTGGGTATCCTGTGGGATCAATCCGGTATGTATAGCTACCTGGGGAAGGATCATCGCTGCTTTTCCAGAAAGTTAGGAATCGATCCAACCCAGTAACGAAGTTCATTCCCAACTTCATTTCTGATAGCTGAGTATGACAGGGATAATCAAAACTCTGCCATAAGATATTATCAAGGTTATCATCTTTTGGATCTCTGACAACAAGGTTCCCTGAGTCCAAAAGTTACGCAACTGGATTTGATACAGATCTTGATGTGTTGCTAGACCATACCACTCCTCCCGTGCTGTTGACAAGTGTCAGAACAGACTGATTGGTCATCTGAAGAACGCCAAATGAATCAAGAAGTGGAGACTTTCGATTTGCAACCCAAACATACGTCATGACTGAGATATTCTTGAACCAAATTCCCACATATCTTCTCGTGCTGCTGCCTGGACTGAAGAATCCCAGCTCGAAGTTCCCACCTTTGGAAACCAAAGTCTTACCATCATGGAGTGATTGGATTGGAGTGACAGTATCCAGAGCAGTGGAGGTAGTTAACATCAAAGAAATCATGAGTGACCAAAAAGAAGGCGGCCATATGAAGCTGATTTCATCTTGCACAACTTTGTTTGCAGGCAAAGGTGTGAAAAGCTGAAAATTATATTCAGGGGTTGTCACCTTGATATATGCAAATGGTATGTAGACTCACTCCATTACATATAGCTTGAGGTTCACAAAGAAATACATTCTGTTAAGCTGAAAATCAATCTCTCAAAGAGTTGTTCGAAGTCGTAATCCCCTCGATGACTAAAGTCAGCATAACAATTTATTGATTTTGGCTATAATTGAGGTTTTTCAATCCACCTTAACCATTCTGTACGTTGTGAAGCACTTACATCATCAAAGTGGAATAGTAATATCACAGATATGGTTATTGTCTGTTCTGGGAATACATGAACCACATACCATAATCATATGGAAAATTGTACGTTAAAAAGGACCCACAACTAGGCTGCCTTAAATACTTTTCTGTATAGTTGGAAAATCAATTCACAATCTTGCCACAACAAAAGGAGACACGCCAAAGACAAGTCAATGGTTTAGTATCAAAGTAGACAATGTTGGGCACAAGCTTTTGTCAAAAATGGACTGGAAAGAAGGTGTGTTTTACTATATTATGGGTGGGTTCTCTTCACCTTAATAAATTAAGTTTTGGTCCCGTCGGTTTAGTTACGTTCGGATAAGTTCAGTTCGGTTCGGATAAGTTTCAATCAGGTCCAATCAGGGAAATAAGTTCCAATCAGGTCCAATAAGTTCCAATCAGGTGCAATAAGTTCCAATCAGGTCCAATCAGGTCCAATAAGTTCCAATAAGGTCCAAATAGTCAATGATTAATAAATTTGAATTAGAATATTAGTTAAAGTACCATTATGATTATTATATAGTATTATATTTGTAATATTGTCTATTATTTTATTATTCATATTACGATTAAGCGATATGTTATTATTAAAAAATTTAATTAAAGTACCGCTATGATTATATAGTATTATATTTGCATTATTATCAATTATTCTATTACTCATATTACTATTGACTGATTATGTTATTATTAAAAAATATTATAATCATGGTCAAATAAGTTTAACAATAATAATCTTCATAATTATAATATTTTACAGTTTGTCTTTAAATTTCGTTACTAATAACAATGAAAGATATAAATGTTATTAATTGATTTCCTACTAGTGCTTTATGAAATCAAAGCAACACTATTAGATATATTAGTGGTGAAAGTTGTGTATAGGCAAGCATATAAATAGTATTTTTTTTGTTAAAATGTTAATCATAAGAGATAACTAATAATTACTATTTTTTTGAAGGATAAATTTTAATGATTATTATGTTATAATAAATTTTGAGGGATAATATTTATGTTAGGGGTAATATTTATGTTATTACTCATCAATTTTTTTGTTAAATAAGGTCAAATAAGTTTCAATTAGGTCTAATAAGTTTCAATCAGATCAATAAGTTTCAATCAGGTCCAATAAGTTCCAATCAGGTTCAATCAGGTCCAATAAGTTGAATCAGGTCCAATCAGGTCCAATAAGTTCAGTTCAGTTCAGGTCCAATAAGTTCAGTTCAGTTCAGGGTTATTCAGGTGAAGAGAACGCACCCTATATGCGGCCTCGCATGCATGAATTATGAGGTCCATGCACTAAGCTATACTTCCTCCGTATTTCAATACTTGCAACGTTTTCCATTTAGGAAGTTTTTTGTTACTTGCAACATTGACATTTTTGGCCATATATTCTCTCTCTCCTAGCACATGGAAGTTCTTTTATCTCTCTTTATATCTCTTTCCTCTCCTTGGTCCTTGTAGTAGATAGAGTAAATTATTTCCTCTCATTCATTTATTTATGCATTAAAATGGCTAGTTATGCAATTGAAATTCTTCTAGCAGGATTGAGGTTTTTGCATTTCTGCTCATTTCATCTCTTAAAGTGTCTGTTATGGTGGCTAATAGCTGCTTTGCATATGTAGATGAATTATGACTACTGCTATTTGACTCATTTTCCCAACAGAAAACTTTAATAACTAGGGGCCATTTGTCATTGTTGCAATTTTTAAGTTCTCTATTCATCATTGCCATGGGGCTCCGAAAACCCTTTTGTAATCGAACAAACGAGAGGAAAGCAGTTTTTGTTTCTCGCATCAGAAATCTGAATTTTTGGGCGACCTTTGAACAGGGACTCGTTCATCATATCTTGGTTTTGACCCTGCAGGTGAGGGCCTGGGCAGTTCTAGGAAAGGTATTGCTGATCCTATTAGTGTGTGAATCCGCTGGAAGCAGCTTGAACTTGCAGAGATTTAAGTGGAATGTAAAATTTTGTGTATCTCTGGAGAAATCAGTTACAGTTTGTTTTGATACTTATTATGTAGTGAAAATGAATCATTTCAATTTCATTCTGTTTCTTTCTTCCATGTTATATCGTATAAGGGAAAAATGAATCCCTTATTTCACCCTCCATTGTCCATTCCCTTGCATTCAAGTTCCACTATCAAAATGTGCTCTCTTGACTGGTATTTTTTTGGTTCAGGAAAATGAGAGGAAGAAACCAGAAAGAGAAAGAAAGCAACTAGATTTTGGAAGTTTGGTTTCATGGAAAGGGATAAGAAAGTCTTTGTATCTCTTTCTTCCTGAGTTTCATCAATGTTGGGAGGAAAAAATCGGAATAGTCATAAGTTTTTCATTTCATCGTCATATAGTTTTTAAAACAAACGGAATTTTACACATATTGGCTATTGCGTCTTATTAGGAAGAACTAGTATTTAGGCTCGGGCGATGCACCGGGGTTTATCTGTGCTACAATTTAGTAGTAGTTAAATAAGTCATCTCATACTCATTTTAAAAAGTCATCTCATTCATTATATCGATCCACCCCTCCTAAAAGTAGGAAGTTGGCAACTGTTCACTGCAATAGTGAACTGAGGCTCTGTTTGGTAGGGCGTAAAAGGTTTTAGCGAAAACTATTTTCCTCATTTTCCATTGTTTGGTTTGGGCTGGAAAATTGGGCCGTAAAATAAGGGTGTAAAATGATTTTCCACCATAATGAAAACATTTTCCCCCAAAAATTGAGAGGAAAACGTTTTCCTTCTCTCGACATTTTGGAGCATCTGACTTTCTCTCTCATCTATACTCAGCTCTCCCTCTCATCTACACTCAACTCTCCCACACTCAACTCTCCCTCTCATCTACACTTTTTCTCTCATCAAATTGGAAAATGCGGAAAATCTCACGCCATTTTAAAGCGGATTTTCTCAATACATCTTCTCAATTCGTCGAATTTGGTACATATTTGTTCTAATCTCTATTTTCCTCTTATAAATTTTGGTATTTAGGATTTTTCTACAACATTCTATTATTTTTAGGGTTTGTTTGCTGAAATATTTGATTGTTTTTATTGTTCTTTTTGCATAAAATTCGTTTTTTTAGGGTATTTTTTTCTGTAAATTTATTTGATTTACTTTAGGTTAATAAGTCCAATTATTTCTAGGGTTTTGATTATTTGATATAGTTTTGATTATTTGAATAGTTGTTTTTTGTTGGTTGTTCTTTGCCAAGAATCCCAACTCAGGGTTTAATTTGGTTCCGGTTGATTTCAAATTCAACCTCAACAACATTAGCAATTAGAGTCCAATTATGGTTCTTTTAATAGTTGTTCTTGTTGTTAGTTGTTGGTGTTGTTTGGATAGAAATGTCGGTTGTTTTGAAGAGTGATTCAGTCCACATTAGAGAGGTTTGGAATGAAAATCTGGAGGAAGAATTTGCTCTAATTCGTGATATAGTGGATGCATACCCTTTTGTTGCTATGGATGCGAGTTTCCTGGTATTGTTCTTGTATTTGTTGGAGATTTTGAGAATAACACCGATTTTAATTACGGAATTCTCAAGGATAACATTGACTTGTTGAAATTGATTCGGTTAGGTCTTACCTTTTCTAATGAACTAGGAAACTTACCCACTTGCGGAACTCATCAATTTTAGAAACGAACATCCTATACGGGCTATTACACTTGAAAATTAAAGAATACTTCATATGGTACGCTTCACTATGACGGGAGGGATGAATGTGTGTAGTCATTGTGTTTAGTGGAGGTGTTTTTTTCATTTTTATGTAGGGTAATTTTCCGATGCAAGCTCTATTGTTTGTCTTCATGTTACCTCAGTTGCTGACTTTTCTCTCTGGTTTGTCTTAAGTTAGGAAACTATAATGGAGTCGAACAATGTTCAAAAGTCTCAGGTAATAATAATCTGTTTTGCCCATTAATAATTTGTTATATGTTCTCTGTATTCAGGAACTAATTTCTTTGATTTTCTTTTTGTTTTTTCAAATATGTGTAGATAATCCGTAAAGGCATGATCATAGGTCTTTGTTGTTGCCATTATTGCATCCGTCCTTGCTTTTCTTAAAGTAAATAAATCTAGGACTAGAAGACCTAAAATAATCAGGCAACCTTATGTTAATAGGGATAGCTTGAGGGACGCTAATATCGATAGTGTTTTATATTGTGGTGATAGTCATTGTCTTAGGCAGATTCATATGAGACCTAGTGCTTTTTTAGCTTGTGTAATATTTTAGTTGAAAAGGGACTTTTGTCGGAAAGCAAACAAATGAGCGTCAAGGAGCAAGTACTACTTTTTCTATACGTGTTGGGTCATAATGTAAGATTTCGGGATGTTGGGGGAAGATTTTTTCGATCTACGTGGACTATACATTGCTACTTTCATATTGTGCTCCAAGCAATCCTTCGCTTGTACCCATATGTCGTGAAACCACCAGGAATTGATCTGCAACTAGAAATTCAGAACAATCCTAGATTTTTTCCTTGGTTTGAAGACTTCATAGGAGCTATAGATGGGACCCATGTACGTGCATCTGTTCCTCTTGAGATGCAAGAGAGATTTCGGGGAAGAAAGGATAAGACAACGCAAAATGTTCTAGCAGCTGTTGATTTTGATCTAAATTCACGTATGTCCTAGCTGGTTGGGAGGGTTCTGCTCACGATTCAAGGGTTTTGGGTGATGCACTTAAAAAAGGGGTTTAACGTTCTGAAGGTAAAATATTCTCTTATTGATAGTAATGGTCTAAAGTTCATTTTGTATTGAGTAAAATATTGATGATAATTTACGGATGTAGGGAAATACTATATTGCCGACGCCGGGTATGGGGGACCGTAAAGGTTTTATGCCTCCATTTAGACGTGTTCGTTACCACTTGAAAGAATATGCCAACAACCCTCCCAAAAATGAACGAGAATTATTCAATCTTCGCCATTCTTCACCGAGAATGTGTATAGAAAGGGCGTTTGGAGTTTTAAAAAGAAATTTCGTGTCTTGGATGCAGAGCCTTTTTGGTCATATGAAACCCAAGTGGATGTGGTTCTTGCTTGTTGTGTAATACATAATTACCTTAGGGGGGTTGATCCAAATGATGAAATTACAAGAGAGGAGACTTAGAGATTGCATCACAATACACAAGAACATCGCTTACTCGGAAGGAAGTGCGTGAAGAAACCAAAGAGTGTGTGAAAAAGCGAGATGCCATAGCATTGGCTATGTGGAATGCATACAAAAAGTGTCGAACTAATTAAAATTGTAAATTGTTATTTCTTGATTAAGTGAAGTTGTATTAGTACTCGATTTTGCTCATTCTTACTATTACAAAAGGCAACATGAGTATTTTGTTTGTGTCTACTTTGTTCTCCCTGTTGCAACTATGTTTGTTTGTCCTTGTCGTCAATCCAGTTAAAATAGTTAACACACCACCAGGCTCATGTATCATCTAAACTCGTAAGGTTTATTCCTTAGAAAGTGAGGAAATTTGCATTACATTTGTTGCAATCATTATTAGCAATAGTAGGAAATTTGAGTGGGGTTTTTTGGGTACGTGCCTAACTACCTCGATTCTATACATTTTCTTGTGGTCTTTTATCATCTGTACTGGGATTCAGCTGGTGCATTCATTTCTTAAAAATCATTACACCTTTCGGAAATATGGCTTTGTTCCTCATTGAAAGTGTGCTGACAGTTTGACTTTGGCCCCTGAAACTTTGGAAAGTTCTAGTGTCATACAGTGCTATTTGGTGCTGCCTGATATCCTGTGATGATTCTTGTCATTTGGCCAGATCTACATTAACATATATCAACTCTCACGAGTTTTCTAAGACCCGAATATACATATATAATCTAATGTTACGCTCACGATTGGTCTTATAGGTTGGGGGAGTAGATGGGGTGTTCTTTTTTTTGCTTCCGCTCCTTAGCATGCTGGTCAATCAGGGTGCATAGAAAATAAATTGCTTCTGTTTTCTTGTCTAATATGGGTTTTAGTGTTTTTGAAGTAATCATCTTTGCAGCATGCTTGGATTATGCTATAATGTTGAGAAATTTTCTCGAAATGGTTATTTAGATGAAAGAAGAGAAGAAAGCTAATTTTCGTTGGACAAAACCAATGTCCAAAGAGTTATTGGAATTTCTTGCGGAAGAAGTGAGGAAAGGAAAGCGGCCAAATAACACTTTCGGGACCAGCTCCTTTATAGTTGCTACAAAGATGATTTACGAAAAGTTTCACACCACATGTCTGGCGACCATGTTGAGAATCATATGAGGACAGTGAGAAGTAGTTGGGGAATTATTTCTCAAGTGCGGGGAAGATCCGAATTTGGTTGGAATGACAATGTAATGATGATAACTGCATCTTCAACTACATATGACGCTTATGTTCAGGTATGTAAAGATCGATGTATCTAACTTGCATTATCAAGCTTTATTATTTGGTGTGTTCATGATTATCTCGCTCTTTCGATCTCTGTCTTTGGTTGTACGGACGAGAAAAAGAGTATCAAATCAAATTTGAAATGAGATATCTTAAGATGAACTCATCTTTAAGTTATGCTATAATTTGGAAGTTGACCTTTCTTTTTATACCATTTATACGATTAGGTGAAGGTGATTATTGTCATGATGTACTTACGCCTTACGTTCGTGTTGTTACGTGTCAATCTTTGTGTGCGAGACTTGTAGTTCAATTATGGGCATATACTATTGAGCATTGTTTTTGACTCTTTGTGGTGAAGGTAAATAGTCTAGTTCAGTAAAATTCAGGCAAATCTTTCAATTTAAGAGCATATAGCTCACTACAGTCTTATGGATTTGGGAAAGTGTTTTTATTTTGTTATGTGACTAGGTTAGGAAATTTATG
Source organism: Beta corolliflora (assembly GCA_947648045.1). NCBI lineage: Eukaryota > Viridiplantae > Streptophyta > Magnoliopsida > Caryophyllales > Amaranthaceae > Beta > Beta corolliflora. The sequence goes on from CANSZD010003408.1 coordinate 107,972, forward strand.
GGATCTGGTGTAGTTGTACTGATTTGTGTAAGAGTGGTTACCCGAGATATGGTTTGATTAATTGGAGCAGTGGACACAATGGACTCATTTTGGAGTAGAATGTGCAAAAAATTCTTCTAGGTAAGTATTGGTGAGGGACCTGATATGAATGCTTGATCCTAGGACATTGGTTGAAAGTTCGAACCACCACCCTAATTAGAGAAGTGGTTTGTCATGGTAAGATTAGTTTGGCAGCATTAACTATTTGAATTGGTGTTTAGGTCAACAACTTTAACTCTGTTTTCTATATTTCGTGTCTTGCTACCTAGATTGGTTGCATCATCAATTGCTACCTTTATCTATGGTTCTCCTAGTGAAATACTATTTTTTGATCTTCTGGCTCCAAAATATACTCTTTGGAGTCAAATCTTTTAGAGTTATTCAAGCTTTATTTTGATTGATGTGTGTTAATCCTTTACTTGACAGCAATATCCATCTCATGAGAAATATTTGAACAAAAACATTGAGATGTATGAGGAGATATCGATAGTAGCGGGCAAGGACATTGCAAGGGGTAATTTTTGCAAGACGTTTGGTGACATTCAGACCTCAAGTGGACAACCAAGTACTGTTGAAACCGAGCCTACCAAGTCAGACAATGCAACTTCTTCCGAGCCTAGGTCTCATAGGAAAAGGTCTCGGGTCGAAGAGGAAGAGGGTGACTTGCAACATATTTACGCTCGACTCGGAGAAGTTGTCCACTTTGCTCTCAAAAAAATTCGACAACCAACTTAATGTGCGAAACTTTATGAAGAGATCATGAAAATGGATGATGTCGAAGAAGCCGTTCGTGTTGCTTCATTTGATCACTTAGTTGAGTGTGAAATGCTAGCTATGGCTTTCTTGACAAAGAGTGAACCTCATCCCAAGTCGTGGCTCCAAAATTTCGTCAAGTCTCTACGTTGAGTTTTTTTATTCTACTAACTTTGTGATGAGAACTATATACATAGTATTTTTTTAGGGGTTTTTTTATGAACTATTGTTATGCCTAGTAGTTTTATATTATCGTGTTATGGATTGTTCAAATTTTGGAAACATTAAAAAATGAGTGTTTGGTTTTTTAATTATCTTATATTATTATGCTTGAAATGTAATACTTCCTCCGTTCTATTTTAAATGAAACATTGGGTGAAATGACACTATTCATTGATCAATTTTGATTCCAATTTATCGCCATTATATAAAGAAAAACATAGTCAAGTGGGATCTTGTTAGATTCGTCTCGATATTAATGATTATAACTTTTTATATTTTTACGTGTGCACAACTAAGATATTAATGATTAAAGAAGCGTGTTGGATTGCGTGAAAAAGCAAACGTTTCATTTAAAAACGTAACGGGGAAGTATAATATATTGTAATTTTTTTTTGAATACATATCATATTTCTTCCTCATAATAATTTGGGGTAGCAATATGAGAAGAAATATAAAAAATAAAAAAGAAGTGACAACACTATACAATAATGAGTATCAAGATTCAATAGGAGTAGTTGATTTTCCATCCAACCAAACAAAGGAAAATGCTTACAATGGAAAATCATTTTCCATCCAACCAAACAAAGGAAAACTTTCATGGAAATGAGTTTTCCATTGTAAATGGTTTTCCATGTAAAACCATTTTCGATTGAAAATGTTTTACGCCCTACCAAACGGAGCTGAGTGTGAAAAACTTGAAATATACTTGTAGATAAAGATTAGCAAATGCGAGCCCTTCATACGAGTCTCAATTTGAGGCGCACGTTCTTTTAATTCTTTCCTCTTTCTCAATCTTTCGTCTCTTGAGTCTTGGGCCGCACGATTTTTTGTTTCTCCTCTTCTTGCTTGGTCTTTCTCGGCTTTATACGCCATTAACATGGTGTCAGATCTTTCTCCATAGTTGTCAAAACATTAACGACAACTATGAAGGAAGGAGGAACCCCTGAAAAATCAACAAATGTTTACATTTGAAGGTAAATTTCCTTTGTTATTTTCTAATCAATTTCAAGGGTTTAATTTCGTTAATTTCCCTTTGATGTGTTTTTTGAGTTCTGGCTAACTTTTTTTTGTTTGTTTTAGGGTCAAACATTTTGGAAATTAAAGCTAATCGATGAGCGAAGCCAATGTATAGAGTTGAAACCAAAGCAAATCGGTGAGTGAAGCCAGCGTTTGGAGTTGAATGAGAAAGAGTGGAGGTAAAATTTTCTCTTTCCTCCTCAATTTACCCTTATTATAGGGTTTTTTTCCAGAAATAATTGTCGATCTCCTTCTTAATATCATCCAGTGCTGAAGATTCTTCGAATTTTTTACTTCCTTTTTTTCTCTTGAAATAATTGATGATCTTCGTTGCTCTTTCAACTGTCATCCTATATGTAGTTATGTTTCTCGAATGAAATATAGTTCGTCTTTGAAGAAACCACACGCAACCGGTAACCGAGACGAGAAAGAGGAAGACAGGGGAAGAATGAGAACTGGATATGGTTTTCTACAAGCCCAAATCTTATTCCCTGCTCCAGGTACTCTGTATCTTCTTTTTTCTCTCATGTTATATTCTTGTCCTTCAAACTTTCCTTCCCTTGGATAATTATATTTGTTGTTTTAATGTTTGCTTTGATTCATTCTTTTTTTTATTTTCAGTTCGATTTGGTTCCATATTTTAACTTTTGATTATTTTTAGTTGAATTTCTAATGTAGAACTCAGGAAGCTGACTAATGGAGAATAGAAGAGTAGCTTCGAGGATTCAACATTGAACCATACAATTGTAATTGAGAGATAAGAGAGGGATAAGAGAGAGAGAGAGAGAGAGAGAGAATGTGTAATGAATTGTAGAATTGTTATTAATATCATAATTATCCCTTACAATTGTGTGATTACAAGTATTTATATTGAATTGTTAAGCTAACAACCCAACTAACCCCGACTAACAAACTCAATAACCCAACTAACAAACTTAACAACTTTTTTCTAACAAGTTTTCCCACCAAAACTTGGGTTTAACAATTCTGTTACAATGCTTTATATTTCACACTATATCATATCTCCTCCCTCACAGGAAAATCAGGGAATTGAGCTTCAAATGGGACTGCAAAAACCCAAGTAGCTTCACTAATAGGTTGTCCCTCCCATTGTATCAAGTACTGAACTCCAGCAACATTATGCCTTTTAACAACAAATCTATCTAGGATGGCCCTAGGCAAGAGAACTTGATTTGCATTTGTGCCTTACAACCAAGTAGGAATATGGGGGCAGAGGCAAAACACCTTGAAATTGTTTCAGGCGAGAAACATGAAAAACATTGTGGATCTTTCTTGTAGGAGGCATAGTTAACTTGTAAGCAAGCGCACCAATAGTATCGCTTTACTTGAAATGGGCCATAATACTTGTAAGCAAGTTTCGATTCACTCTTGACTGGATTGAGGTTTGTCTGTAGGGCTGCAATTTTAGCCAAACCCAATCACCAATATTAAAAGAACGTTCTGACTTGCCCTTATCAGCTAGGACTTTCATCCTATTCTGAGCTTTAACTAAATGTTGTAACAAAGTAGCCAACATAGCAATCCTCCTCTGCATAGTTTTATCAACCACCTCATTGCTGGACTCTCCATGTAAATAAGGAAGGTAGGTTGGGGCGGGTTGGTTATAAACTACTTCATAGGGGGTCATGATAGGTAGTATTATACCACCATTCAACCAAGAGCAACCAAATAGACCACTCCTTAGGATGATCTCCACACATACAACGCAAGTAGGCTTCTAAACATCTATTCAAAACTTCGGTATGACCATCCGTGCGAGGATGGTAAGTGAAGAAAGTAACAATTGTGTGCCTTGAAGAGTAAAAAGAGGCGCAAAATTGGTGATGAATATGACATCCCTGTCACTTAAATAGACTTGTGCCACCTCTACTGCAGTAAAAGGATGAGCAAGAGGGAAGAAATGAGCATATTTGCTAAGCCTATCCACAACAACAAAAATGACTTCCTTGCCTTGAGATTTGGGAAGTCCTGTAATAAAATCCATGGAAATGCCAGACCATACTTCTTGGGGAATAGGTAAAAGTTTGGAGGAGACACGGGTATCTTTGAAAAATCATATTTGCGACAGATTACACAGTTCCTCACAAAAGCACTAACATCTTTATGAAGGCCTTTCCATGTAAAGAAGGCTTTAATTCTTCTTGTTGTAGCATCTCTTCCAGAGTAACCTCCCTCTAAAGAAGCATGCATCCAAGACAAAAGCTTATGTCTTAGTTGTTCATCAGGACCCACAACAATCTTTCCATTTTTCCTAGGCAAGCCTTGGTGGAAAGAGAATTTATCACTCACTTGGTTCTTTGAGTGTGTAAAGCATGAATCAACTCAGTCAAAGAGTGATCTAATGAGTAACTTGCAGCTATAAGGGTAGGTAATTCAGATTCAATAGTTGTGAGACCCATACACAACACTTCACTACCGGGGACTCTAGATAAAGCATCGGCCACCAAGTTTTCCTTGCGGGATTTATAATTAATGGATGTCATAGTCAAACCCCATGAGTTTTGAAAGCCAAAAGTCGTTGAAAAGGGGTGCTTGATCTTTTATTGTAACAACCATTTAAGGCTCTTCGATCGGTGTTAATGAGGAACTTATTACCAATGAGGTATTGTTCCCATTTTTGTACAGCAAAGACAATGGTAAGAAGTTCCTTTTCATAGACAGACAACTTTTGCCATTTAGGTCCAAGTTCCCTACTAATGAATGCCAAAGGATGTTGATCCTGCATAAGCACAGCCCCAATGCCCAAGTTAGAAGCATCAGTTTCTAAGACAAAAGGCTTAGAAAAGTCAGGAACCCCTAACACAAGTGTTGTAACTAGAGCTTGTTTTAAAGCATCAAAGGCAACTGGGCTTCTTCTGTCCATATGAACTCACCCTTCTTCGGTAGTTGAGTTAAAGGTCTGGCGATCCTTTGCATAATTTCTCACAAACTTTACGTAGTAACCAAACCCAAAAAAACTTCTCAAGTCTTTGCCGAGTTTTGGGAGTTGGCCATTCTTTGAACTTGTTTGAATTTTAGAAGGATCTGTGGATACTCCTTCTGCTGAAATAAAGTGGCCAAGATATTCTACTCTTGACACGGCAAAAGCACACTTGCTAGGCTTTGCAAACAAATGGTGTTGTGCTATAAGGGTTGAACACTGACTTCCAAATGTTACCAATCTTTGTTGCATACTAGGATTGTAAACTAGTATATCATCAAAAAACACCAAGACACACTTCCTTAAAAGTGGTTTGAAAACATGGTTCATCCATGATTGAAATGAAGCAGGGGCATTAGTTAGGTTAAAGGGCATAACAAGGAATTCAAAATGGCCAGAATGTGTTTTGAAAGCTGTTTTGTGAATGTCATCGGTGTGCATTCTTAAATTGGTGATAACCGGACCTAAGGTCAAGTTTGCTAAACACCACAACACCTACCAATTCATCTATTAATTCTTCTACTATAGGAATGGGAACTTATCTTTAACGGTTCTTTTATTAAGTTCCCCGTAATCAATGCACAATATCCAAGAGTCATCCTTCTTTCCCTACTAACACAACGGGGCTAGCAAAAGGGCTTGAGCTATCTTGTATTATGCCATTATCTAGCATTTCTTGCACCACAGTTTCAATTACATCCTTTTGTTTAAGTGGATACCTATAAGGTCTAATGTTTTACGGGTTGTGCATTTGGCATTAAAGGAATTTTGTGGTCGAAACAAGGGTCTCTTGGGAGGTAGTGTTTTAGGTTCAACAAAGAGGGTTTGGAACTTGTCCAAGAGACCGGTTAATTCGGGTGCTTTAGGAGGCTTTGTACATCATGAGATAAACATGTTATAAGAGGAGAAGAGTGTACCAAGTCATCTTGAGAAGAGGTAGATAGGTGAAGGAAGCAAAGATGAATAGAATGAGCACCTGAGTGAATCATTTTAGTCACAGAATTTTATGAAACTGTAGTGATCTTCTTAGGATGTAGCCCCCTCAAAACATGAAGTATACCATTATAAGTAAACTCCATTCTAAGCTGCTGAAAGTTCTACTTGACAGTACCCAAGGATTGCAACCATTGCACTCCTAGAACCATATCACACCCTCCTAAGGGTATCAGCAAAGCATCAGTTTCAAAAAGAGTGTTCTGTAACCTCCATTGAAATTCCTTACACATGGATTTACAAGCAAGTGTATTGCCATCTCACCACTCGATGCGGCGTGCGGGCATAGGAATAATTTTACACCCTAACTTCATTGCTAATGACACATCTAAGAAGTTATGTGTACTCCCTGAGTCAATAAGAATGTGTAATAGTTTCTTCCCTACATATCCAGTGACTCTCATTGTATTATAGCAGCATTTCCAAATAAAGCACTCACAGAGATATGTGGATCTTTCTAAAACAACTCCAAATCTTCCTCCATAGTTTCAGTAATCTCAAACACCCCAGTTTCCTCTTCTACTCCAGGAATCTCAATAGTAAACAAATGAGTCTGCTTTAGTTGACACGTGTGCCCTCTTTCATGAGGTGCATCACAAAAGTAACACAACCCTTTAGCTTGTTTTTCAGCTCTTTCAGCAGGGGTAAGATAACGAGTGGGTCGGTTTGGTTATGTTAGTTTGGAAAAGCAGGATTAGGGAGCAAAGCTGCTTTAGTACCAGCATATGATGTACTAGGTAGGGTGAAAGATTTTTGAGAGTTAAAATTGGCTTTAGAAGTAGATTGGAATTTTGTAGCTTGGATGGTTTCATGTTGTAACCTAGCATACTCAACAACAACATTTAAACTAACAGGTTTAAAGGCTTTAACAAAGGATTTCAAATTTGGTTTCAATCCCCCAATAAAACTGTCAAGGAAATATTGCTCAGGTAATAAAGGGTTTCTCTGCAGCATCAACCTTTTCACGTTTTCAAAAGCATCTAGTAATCATCAATTGATCCACTCGATTCAATTTATTAAACTCCTCTACCACACTAATACCAATTTCTTCCCTAAATCCTGCACATAAATCCACAACGAAATCCTCCCAATCAACACTTCTTCTCACAACAATATAACTGTTAAACCATGATTCAGCTTTTCCCACCAAGTATAAACTAGCCAAATCAACCTTTTGATTATCTAAGATTTTGCATAATGAAAAGTATTTCATACATTTCTTAATCCAAATGCGAGGGTTTGAACCATAAAAAAAACATGAAATTCGATTTTAGGAACAAATCCTAATGATTTACCTCCATGTGAAGCATTTGATTCTACTGAATCTTCTTTATCCTTGTCACGTTCTTGCAACAATTTCAGTATTTCTTCCAACTGAGAAGATTGAGTAGCCATTCTTTGTTCCAATTCAAGAAGGCGAGTTTCCATTCTTTGATAGTTGAGCTACTATGATATTTTTCCTAGGCGCCGATTATCTCAAAGGTTGAGATATAATTCACCGAGAATAAACTCACAGGAAATGGTTGAGGTTAGGAGCGAGATTGCTCTGATACCAATGATGTATAACTCAGGAAGCTGACTAATGGAGAATAGAAGAGTAGCTTCGAGGATTCAACATTCAACCATATAATTGTAATTGAGAGATAAGAGTGGGATAAGAGAGAGAGAGTGAGAGAGAATGTGTAATGAATTGTAGAATTGTTATTAATATCAGAATTATCCCTTACAATTGTGTGATTACAAGTATTTATATTGAATTGTTAAGCTAACAATCCAACTAACCCAAACTAACAAACTCAATAACCCGACTAACAAACTTAACAACTTTTGTCTAACAAGTTTTCCCACCAAAACTTGGGTTTAACAATTCTGTTACAATGGTTTATATTTCACACTATATCAATTTCCCCTCTATTCATCTATATTTGTTCAACTGCGATGAGTTTCCTGTGTCAGAGTTTGTGATGATTAATTTGTGCTATAAATACTCTAAATAAACCTACTCTTCTTTGCTTCCTAGATGTATTTCAGTTAGTATGTTGTTTTGATGGGATTTTGGGTAGAGATATGAAAATTTCATTACCAAACTTCACTCCACATCAGTTTCAAAAGTTAAAAGTTGTTTCGCCGCCTCTCTATCGTTGGTTGCACATCTCGGTTTCTTTGTGTCATATATTAACATATGAGAATTAGTCTTTGTATTTTGTATTTTCTCTCTCTAATTATCTCTTTTACAATCTTTTCCCCACCTTTCATCATGACGATACTAATCTAACAATTTTTTTCAATCAACTCCTAACATTCTTACATGCTAACTTAGGTCATTAAGGGACTTGATGAAGGACTCCTTAGCATGAAAGTTTGGTAGTATATGACGACTTTACATTCCGGATCGGTAGGCATTTTACTACACTTTCTCTTTTTTCCTTGCCTGCTTTCAGATACTTCTTTGGTATTGTTGGCTTATCTATCCACCATTCACATTTTAATATTAATGAGGCTCGCTGAGTGCAGCTTAATCATTAGTCATTACGATTTTACAGGGAAAAAAAGAGCTTCAATTCATGTAAATGGGTAACTAAGCTCTGAAGGTGGTCATCTCCTGGCCGTATAATCTTAAATTCTTAGCTGCAAGTGGTGCAATTCAATTGAATTAAGAGCTATATTTTGCATAAGAAAAGGTCATTCCTTTTTTTTACTTATGTTGAGCGAGTTGGCATTTCAGAAAGGGCGACCTCAACTCTTGGAAGGCCTCGTGTTGCTCAAGTAGTTCAGTTATCTTTGATGTGAGCTTGGAGTACATATACCAGGTCTCAAGATAGACAAGTAAGAACCGTATAGCTGATGTCGCGAGCTTATTATTTTCGTTCTTCTACCTATTTACATTACTTGTGGTGGGAACTAACTAATGGAGTAGATAGCTCTTTTGCTATTCCAACTCTTCATACTTCTTATTACATGTCCTTAAATGTATAAAGTCGGCTTATTCTTGAATTGGCTGTACACATATTCACTATAGAATGTAAATAAATGTCAATTTTGCACCTCCCTGTGCTTATTTTTCTTTTAATGATCTAATTATATTTTGCATTTCCAAAACTCTCTTATGTTCGTTCTCTAATACTAGCACTTTGGGCTCTAGAGTAATAAGGATTTACTACACATTCTCATCCTAGGATGTAAAGATCAATCAAAAGAGATGTGTAAAGTGGTATTAAACGACGTACATTTCCTCTCCTTCTTATTAGCATTCATAGGCGTTGCTTTTATTAGAGATCGCTTCCGCACTTTTCTTTGTAGGTTATTGGTGGCCTTGTCTCTTTGTATAACAATAATTTCATTGGATCACTTCAAAATAGTACAAGTCCACTTCAAAATATTAGGCGATTGCATATGACTTGTCTTCATATTTTTTAAGAGTAATAATGTAAATCATGGTTTACTCATTGAACATTCTTATCATATGTTACTAGCTAATTTGGTTTATCTATTAATATGTTGTTGGATTAGGATGGTCACCAAGGATAAACGTTACCTAATACAAAAGTAGCCATGTCGTCAAAGTAGAACTTCCTGGTGTTGAGATGAATGATATTAGAGTGTAGATGGATGACAAAAAGTATGACATAAATAAATAACTTATCAACTTTCATCACTTTTTTTACGGCCATCAACTTGTCATCTCTTTGTTTGTTATTGATTTCCTTTTTCAATGGACCAAAGTAATAAATCTTCATTCTCTTGCGTTCTCGTAGCTTAATTGTGAAAGGTAAAGCTCGATGAAGTGGTGGAAAGTAGCAGGTTGTCCAAATGATTCTTTAGCACTTACCATTGGAGGGAGCATGCCAAATCATATGGCTACTACCACCTCGTGCAGACAAGAAGTCAATGACTGCATAGCTTGTGTAAGTCTATACTCTTCAGTTTTTATGATTTAGTTTTATCAGTCTATTCTCATACGCTTAAACATGAACTTGCATTTGATGTATGGAGGGAATACTTTATATCACAATCCCCAAAACTTTGAGATCGATGATCTAGAAAGGAAGATATCATATATGACGATTTATTCACACAAGAGAGCTGATGATTCTATATATATACCTTTGTTGATGATGTACGATTATATGTACCCTTTCTTATATATTCCTCCTGTTGTGCAAGATTATATGTACCCTTTCTTATATATTCCTCCTGTTTGTGCAAGTATATATTAAAGTTCAGAATGAACCATCTTATGTTATGCAGCCTTTGTTACATTTTCCCCTGTTGAAGGTGTAGGGTTGCATTTTTACCGGTTTTTAGTTATAGTTTGATTTCGATACTAAAGAAGAATATCTTGGTTGATTTGAGCCTTTATGCATGTGCTTGAATTATTGTGTACGTTAGAACTTGATAATTGGGGACTCTCACGATGTCGTCTTGACCTTAAGTTCATTATTTGCCAATGAGCTTGCTAGAGTGCTCATATCTTTGTTGTATTTGTTGATGTGGAACTCTAGAAACCAGCATTATGACTATGCATAACCTTTTTATCGGCTCAATTTGCATGATTTATTCTTTGTCATCTTTTTTTGGGTTTTTATATTGCATCACTATTCACTAACATCAACATTAGGCTACCTTATGCTATATGTATTTTCATCGAGCTTTCTCAAATAGAATATGAGTTGAATAGGTCACATGTACTTTTGTCAATTTTAAGTTGTTCATAAAGTATCAAGAACTATAAAAAGCATAAGATATTTAAGTAATTGGACAAATAGATTAAATGGATCAAACTTGATGACTTCGTATTCATATAATTCGTGACGGTGTTATTAAACTCTCTCAATACTTTTGTGTTAAATTTGATATTGATAGCTCTACTTAACTCTTCAAATAATTTGAACATGTAAAGCCTACTCGAATTAACACCTTTTGAAAGATAACTTGAGAATCACATTGTTGCTTGCTTCCCTACCAATTCCACAAAAAAGAGTTTCCACTACTAAATTAGAAAGCTTATCCCCTCTTTTAGCTTGTAACTAACTCTTAGAATATAGTTATGCAGCAGCCATCCACTCGCCTTAGCAGCTAATTCTAAGTACTTCCCCAACTTGCCATAACTACCCCTCCTCACAAAAAGTAGTTAGTGGCCAAGTTGTAGCAACTTGATTTGTAACACTTTCTTGCTAAAGTCATGTTGAAACACTTAATGTGGGTTTCCCAGTGAACCTTTAAGACACTATGTTCATCTTATTACTTACTTAGCTTATGAGTGGAAAAAAGACAAATGAGAGGGGGAGCTAAAATGGGAGGAACCCGGGAGAGCGAGAGGATGGAAGGACCAAGTAGGAGGGGGAGTTTCTAATGTAATGAGGGTATATAGGAGGGAAATCGGCTTTACTAAATACTTTTTCCTTCATCTTAGTTAATTTATATGGGCTCGCATGAAATCTTACTATATAGTTAGCTTATGAGTGCAAAAAAGACAAAGAGGAGGAGGAGCTAGAAGGGGATGGGAGGGAGAGAGTGAGACGATGGAGAGACCATGTAGGGAGGGGACTTTCGAATGCGATGAGGGATATAGGAAGGGAATTAGCGTTACTAGATACTTTCCTTTTCATCTTAGTCTAATTATATGGGGTCATTAAAATCTTACTATTTACTTAGATTATGAGTGGAAAAAGGACAAGGGAGAAGAGGGAGCTAGAAGGAAGGGAGGAGGGAGCTAGAAGGACGGGGAGGGAGAGAGCGAAAGGAATATAACTTGACGTTAATTTTCCTTTTTTGATGATCCAAAAGCGAACATGTTTTTTTTTATTTGGTTCCTTAATTAAAAGCTGGAGAAATTGAATCCTAATCTACGATGGAACCAATTTTACAAAAACGTCTTTCTAAAATTTGCAAAACCAAGGGGAAGGAGAGAGAAAAACATTATACGAGATAATTTTTCCATTTGAGTTTTTCTTTTTAAGAAATAATGGTTCCCCAAGCAAGTGGTAAGAGTCACTCACAATTCTATGATATATGAATATGAGTTAGGGAGGACAAGTAAGTGAGAAGGAGGAAGAAAGGATGAGAATGATGTTAAAGATAGAAATCAGGGGAGGTTGAGAAAGGGATGAGGCAAGAAGGATAACAAGAGAGCTAATTATATAATACATTAATAATATAGTTATTGAGCGACTAGCTGGTTTTGAACTTGCATCATAAGATTGGAAGCTTAAGGGATACAGTAAATGTTGAATTCTTCTATTTCGACATCTATAATTCAAAGGTTTACATGAGTGGTTTCATTCAGTTTTTAATGGAAAATGGAAAAAATAAATCCTAATCGAAGGTGGAAGTTATTTTTTTTCTAAAAATATTTAAACATGCAAAACTAGGAAAGACAAGCAAGATATGAGGAAGGAAACAAACATCTTAGCTAAAACCAAAATTACAAGTGCATACAACAATAACTTCACATTTAGTATGCTATTTATATCTAGCTTAATTCGAATATCGCATTAAATACGCCATTTTGGGGGTAGCGCACGCGTTAGCGTGCGACACAACAACTAGTTTTAAAAGTTTTTCATTCATATATTATCATTAAATTTGATTAAATAAGCAATAATAGTATGGTTAAATTTGATTAAATAAGCAATAATAGTATGGTGGAGTGATGGTTGGATCTCTTTCTTTCATACTTGAGGTTGTGGGTTTGAATCTTCATGTTAATAATACTTTTTTTTACTATATGAGAAAGACGTGGATATAATGTTATTGAATGAGGGATGGTGACACGTGGCACATATACGTTCTTAGGAACGCTTTTTAATATGGAACTAGTTTTTAGTGCCGGGCGATGCCCGGGTTATTAACATTTTCATGTTAAAAAATATCATCTAATGTTGCATAACTTATTGGTTAGAACTTTAATACATTAACTTGAGGTCACGTGGCCGAATCTTATATGGAGCATGTTTCTAATTTTTTTTAATATGCATAACGATGACATGGAATGAAACAACAAAAGGGAGAGTGCCACGTGGCTCGTTGACTTGCTTAGAAACGCTTTTTAATATATTAGTATAGATTGAATCATGGGAACGAGTCTTCGGGCTAAGCGAAGGAAAAGGAGGGAAAGGGTGAGCTTGCACTTGCTATCCAACGTAAGGAAAATAAATCTTTTAATTTTCTTCCCTTCTCTTCAAAGTTACTCTTTATGGGGTGGGTATTCTGACACTCGTCGTCTGATTTCTGGTTGTTGTGTTTTGGATGATGACTTGATTTCTTAGTCGTACGACTTCAGGCTACACCCTCTTCCTCCCGCGCCGAAGTAGAATAATATGGTGTTGTGAACATTGTTGTAGAGGTGTGTTGGCTTCGCAAACTTCATTGTCTTCTTCAGCAGGCTATACTTGTATATTGTGACAATGTCACTTTTATTTAATTATTTGTTATTCTCGTTCAGCAACAATTTATCAAACATGTTGAGATCGATATCAGTTTGTTTCAAAAAGGTTGTGTTGGGAAAAATTCAGGTGCTTCATGTTCCTACAAGGTATCATTTTGCGGATTTTCACTAAGGGCCTACCCCAGATACTCTTTTTGGTGTTCTATTCTAGTCTTAGTGTTTGTCGAACTTACACTATGGCTGTGGGGTGAGATAGAAAATATATGTAAATATTCTTCATATCGATTTAGGATACTTTTATATAAATTTTTATCTATATCTTGTTATGTTTCCTAATTCTATTCGAACTATCATTATTTTATGCCTATATATATAATTAACAGTGTCTGTAAGCGTTTTCCATTTTCAAAGTAGGTGTCCCAACCTCCATTCTCTCAAGTACCTTCTCACTCTCTCTCGCTTACTTGGCTTGGCCTAGTCGCACTACGAGGCGATTGTTCCAAAGGTGTTTCGTTAGTAGGTCAATCCACACTTTACTTAATTTTTGTATTTATTTTAGGTTTTTGTCGGAAAATATCCTTATAAATTCCACTTTTCTCAAAAACCTACTTTATAAAAAAAATTGTTAAAAACCTACCTTCTAAAACTTTTTTTTAAAAAACCTACCTTTTACCAAAATATGGAAGGTTTACTAATTTTTCATATCGACCCCGACAGGTCACATGACTTTAAATCGTCTTTTTCACCCTTTTTCCCTCGCACCAAAATCCTTCTTAATTTTCAATTTTCTTTCACTTGTAATACAAACCTGCAGTGGACACACACCTTTGTTGTTGGATTACAGCGTAACGCAATGCTACAGTGGGCACATATTTCCTTTGAGTTTTGAAGAAAATTCTTCTAATATGACAATTGACACTATCGATTAGACGATCGGCTATCCAAGATTGGAAAAGTAGCATATGTCCAAGTATAGAATGCAAATCGAATTTCAAAACCAACAAAGAAGAGTCCCACCACATGGATAGAGGTTCCCCAAAATAGGAAGAGATGTTTAACCTTTTCATTTAAAAAAAAATTAGGAGAATCGTCCCATTGGACAAACTCTAGCGATTTGACCCGGTCTAAGTACATAGGCAAAGCCTCTTGAAAGTGGGGCGAATAGTAAGAGAATTTCACCCTTAGAGTGACTCTAGACCAAATCATTAGTAAGAGATGTTTACCTAATTACCTAGCATTAAAAATACAAGTCAATGAGCTTGACAACTATGTATAATCCATATGTTTAAAATAGATAACTTTTTGAATTTTATATTCTCAAAAGTATAAATTTGAGCATTATTTTTAATTATGTATTAATTAAATTTGTTAAAATTGATAGTTTTGAGAAATATACTTCAAGGGCTAACCCAAAGTCATTATAGTATTAGAAAGCTTCACATTAGTTACAACACAAGCTTGTTAAATAATGTGCACTCTTTATTCGTTGAGCTTCTTGCATTTCGTTATTTTTGAATTTATTTCCCAATCCTGCATAAAAAAAGAGGTTGTGTTATGTCTATTCGTCTCCATCAAAAAGGTCCATCTCTTTATCTATCGTTATCTTTTATCATCTAAAAAAAGTAACATTGTTGACTTGTTAAAGTCTAATATACTTCATCCGTTCCAAATTAAATGCAACAATTGGGATGGGCACAATCTCCAGGCAAAATTTCTCGGGTGGATTAACAAAAAGTAAGAGACACGTGGTATGTTAATAAGAGAGAAAATGGGGCCATAAGAATAAAAAGGAAGGGGAAAAAGGTGCCAGATTTAGGGGGTGATGTGGGGACTGCACAAAATTGGTGGGAGTTCCATGTTGGCTCCAAAATGAATTGCTGCAAATTTTTTAGATTTTTGGAGCCAAAAATTCAAACATTAAAATCCAAATTGCCGAGTTTACAAAAGCATAACCCATTTAAACCTTTACAACCCATTTGAAGTTTTATTCTCCTCCTCTTTTCCTACCTTCCAAGTGTTCTATTATTTACAAAAAAAACCATCACTTACACATGGCACTTGCACACAAAGCACCATAGTTAATTAGGAGATACACATCTCTTTGTACAACAAAAAACAACCAAAAAATCAAGAAATCAACAAATCATTCAACATGGAGGATGGAGAAGTTGTTGATCCTGGATTCTTTTCCATTGAGCAACTATTGTGGGAAGATTTTCAACTACAAGAAGACATAGAAAATGAGGAAGAAGCAATGGCAAGTAGGAAGAAGAAAAACTTGAAGCAATTATTACAAGACTTAAAAGTAATCCAACACTTGCACAAAGAAGACTAATTGTGGATAATATACTTCTAAATGAGAATGATGGAGTAATAAATGGGGGTTTCAAAGCAAACTTGCAAGGGAAGTTGGTGTGCACAAGAGCACTATCAACATAATCTACAAAGATGCAATGAAACAAAGAGCGAGGGTAATGCAATAGATGTTATGAGTAAGAGATATGATAGATGTGGGAGGAAACCAAAGAACTATTCTGATGATTTTTTGCAATCGGTGCCCCCCGCATCTTAGAGCCAAAAATTAGGGCCTTTCCAAGAGCACTTAAAATCCCCCCATATTACTTTTCACATGTGCTTGAAAAAGGCGCATTAAGGTCACACACATCAAGTAACCACCCAAGAGTGACAGAGGACACACAAATTGACAAGAATGAAGTGGGTTTTGGGCCATATTTATCCCGCTACACCAACAACAAATCCAATCTTCACGGACATGCAAAATGTCATACATATTGATGAAAATGGTTCTATTTGAACCTCGAGATGAGGAGATTTTATCTCCTACCTTTGAGGATGACACATATAGGTGTCTGGCGCTAAAGTGGTTCAGGATTAAAATCATGTTCATAGGCGCGTTACTGGGAGGCTACTTTATGACACCAATGGAATTGAAATCCATGATGGCAAGTATGGAATCAACCCTTTTGTTCAATATGTTAGAGCAAATAAAAGAAGCATAAACAGGGAAGCATGGACTATTGAGACAAAGGCGTTGAGCCGATCACAAAAGAAGTCATCGGGAAAATGCTTATTTGCAATGTCATACCAAGCATTATGCAAAACCGGCCCGCCCATTTACCAAGAAACATTCAATTGCAGCAAGACAATGCTAGACCACACATATCGGATGATGATATGGGGGATTCAAAGAAGTTGCAAACACGTAATGGGTTCAACATACAACCGGTAAATCAACCACCCCAATACCCCCGATCTCAACTTGTTGGATTTATGTTTATTTTGGGCTCTTCAATCACTTCAAAATCAAGCCTTTCCACGTAATGTACATGAGCTAATCACAAGAGTTTAGGATGCTTATGACTTCTATGACACCCAAAAGATTAAGTTTGCATGGTTACGGTTTACAATATGCGATGACCGAGATTTTGAAAGTGAAAGGGAGTAACAATTACAAGAATCCTCATCATGGAAAAGCACATTTACGAGAGAATTGGGATGTTACCGAGAGAATGTTGAGGTGGAACAATCACTACTTGATGAAGCAATTAAGTACCTTAATGAAAGGGGAGGTTTCATGACTTTCTAATGTGCAATACTTCAATGAAGAGGAGGAAGTGGATGCAGATTAGGTGAGGGGTAATGTATGTTTTGGCATAGGTAACTTACCAATGTACTTTTTCATGTACATCGATGCAAGTAATGATGACCGCTACACCTAACCCAGAGACTAAGTTTTAAGTGTTTCGCCTAGAAACTAGTCAAAAGAGTTAAAGGTGTTTGAGAGAGGTTAAAATCCCGAGTTGGAGTATAATCCCGAGTCTTGTCAACCGAGGTCCCGCAAAACAAAGAAACCTAGCTCCGGGGTGTTCCTGGAAAGCCCCTCCGACGCTCAAGTCGCCGAGATTGAGGTAGAGAGAGAAAGTGAACAGTTCTAGAGAGAGATGCTCTGGTTTTGTTAGGTGAGAATTAAATACCCGTTCATCGATTGGACTTGCCGTTTTATAATGTTGGGGATTCCCCTGGACAGAAACCCTATTGGGGAACCTCCATGTCCGTAGGAAAGGTGTCCCCTTTTTATGGCAAAGTTGCTTCCCGTCTAAAAAGGCCGATGGGCTCCTTGGGAGCATATGAGATCGATCCTTTAGATGGGCCGGTGCATAATGCTATTGGACCGCATCAGGGGTCCAAACAATTAGCCCCACGCCAAGTAATCGGAGCGAGATCCTCGATTTTCGTGCGGTTGATTGGCGCAACCATAATGCTTTTGCCGATATTCTTTGAATGATGCCTTGAGTTAGCTATCGCGCTAGGGATTAACCAAGCACGAGGGAGTTTTTGTGAATTTCGAGCCTCAGTCAATCCCGCGATGATGTGGGGTCAATAAGGCTTGCTTTCGGGCGATCCCGAGAAAGGGCGATCCCGAGGAGGCACGTTGGGTTTCGAATGATGGGGCCTCTTAAGTAATCCCGAGATGAGAAGTTGAAGCTTGGCCTTTGGCGATCCCGAGAGGGTGGAGGACCCCTGCTTCCCCAGGTGGCTCAGTTGGGCCCCGAGTACGTTCAACTTTCCTTACATGCGCTCCAACTCGGGAAGGCTTATCTGCTCCCGACGTGGTTTTGTGCAGGCGCATGTTGAGCTCCATGAGCTAGTAGCTAGGGGGCCCCCGACCGGGTAGTGCACACCCGACCAGCCTCAATGTTGTTGTAGTGTCATAGGCGGCCCCGAGGGAGTTTAATGTTTCTCAAATGAGCCCCAACCCGGGAGGGCTATATGTACCGACTTGTTTCCGCGCTTTAAACGAATCCCGCGCGCCGTGCATTAACCGCCAGTGAACCCCGACTCGGTAGAACACACCCCGACTTGTTCCCGTTGCTTGGGTGTCTGGGACTGGACCCCCGAGGGCGTTCACCTTCCATCAAACTCGGGAGCGCCTCTGAGGCCAAAGTGGGTGGCGCACCGACTCCTGGGATAATGAGATATCCCTTAGGAACCCCGAGTGGGTAGTGGAGGTGCTCGCCTGTTTTGGCCGCGCGCCGTGCCCCCCGGCATGGACGAGGCGGGTATGTGCCAACTCGGGAGCTAACGAGCCCTCCCTGGGAACCCCGAGTCGGAAGTGGAGGGGTTTAGCCATTTTTTTTTTTGCTAAGGGTCGGACCCCCGGCGTGGCCTAGGTGAGTACGCACCAACTCGGGGCTAATGGCCCTTCCCTCGGGGAACCCCGAGTCTGGTAGGGAAGTTGCTTAGCCATTCTTTGGCTAAGTACGAGCCCCTCCCGGCAAGGCCGAGAAGGGTGATGCACCAACCTGGGGCTAATGAGCCCTTCCCACGGGGATCCCGAGTCGGGTGTCGAGGTACTTTACCATGTTTCGCTAAGCGCCGAGCCCCCGGCATGGCCGAGGCGAGTATGCACCAACTCTGGGGCTAATGGCCCTTCCCTTGGGAACCCCGAGTTGGTAGGGGAAGTCGCTTAGCCATTCTTTGGCTAAGCACCGAGCCCTCTCGGTAAGGCCGAGAAGGGCGATGCACCAACTCGGGGCTAATGAGCCTTTCCCATGGGGATCCCGAGTTGGGTGTCGAGGTACTTAGCCATGTTTTAGCTAAGTGCCGAGCCCCCGGCAAGGCCGAGAAGGGTGATGCACCAACTCTGGGGCCAATGAGCCCTTCCATAGGGATCCCGAGTTGGGTGCGAGGTACTTAGCCATGTTTTGGCTAAGTGCCGAGCCCCCCGGCAAGGCCGAGAGGGGTGATGCACCAACTCTGGGGCCAATGAGCCCTTCCATAGGGATCCCGAAGTTGGGTGTTGAGGTACTTAGCCATGTTTTGGCTAAGTGCCGAGCCCTTCGGCAAGGCCGAGAAGGGTGATGCACCAACCCTGGGGCCAACGAAGCCATTCCATGGGGATCCCGAGTGTGGAGTTCAGGTGCTTAGCCATTCTTTGGCTAAGTATTGAGCCCCTCTCGGCAATGCCGAGAAGGGTATGGGCCAACCCTGGGGCTAATGAGCCTTCCTAAAGGATCCCGAGTTGGTCAGTGAGGTGACTTTGAGCAATGAGCTAGCTTCTAGTCAAACTTTCATATGTTCGACCATTTGACCGTCGACTTTCCTAATTTAGTGCGTTCACTCTAATTGGGGCCTTGACTCAAAGGCTGATCCTCGGGCTTTTTACCGAAGGCCCAAGTGTTAAGGGCCCGTCAAGGAGGCCCCGAGGTCCGTCGTGGTGCGGACATGGGAGAGGATGTATATATGGGAGGAAGAGTAATTTTTCCGTACTTCTAATCATTTGCAGATTTCCTCAATCTCTCTCTTCTTTCTCTCTCTAAATTTCTCCCTAGCTGGTTCCCGCCCGAGTCCGTGGGTACCCGTGCCTGTTACATTCCCGAGACCAAGAATTCCCGAGAAGGTACGCTCTTCCTCTGTATTTCCTTGTTTGATTATTGAAATAGACGTCCATAGGATGGATCCCGAGCCTGATCCAAATGTCCCCGCTTCTCCTAAACTCCCAAGAGATTCGTGGGGCCGACTGGATTCCTCGGTTAGCACCCGAGTCCCGTGTGAGGATCCATTAGCCATTCCCGAGGCAGCTCCTTTACCCACCGCATTCATTAAGTGAGGAGGACGAGGGGATAGTTCCGTGTCCTCGGGATGTTTCCATAGCCCATAGACCATGTAAGCACTAGTTACCTCGACCGGCTCCTTCTCGATGGGGTTGTTACGTGTCCGAGGGGGTCAAGAAGAGGCCCCGACTACTTCAGTCGAATATCCACCGCTAGATCCCAAGGGTGGACCTCATAGTTATTACCCCGAGGCCACATTCTTGAAATACATGGAGAGAAACGCCAAGTATGTAGCGACCAAATTTTGGATTCAAGACCCGTACTTTGTGATTCGAGCCAAGCATACCGACTCTGATGACCCTTCCGGTAGGATGCGTGTCGGTATACCACCAAAGCATGCAGATGGGTCTTAGATTTCCTCTCGCATCCCTTCATCAAGGAGCTTCTAATGCCTACCAACTAACGCCGACAAGTCTCCCCGCCCAACAGCTTGGTTAACTATAAACGCTTTATTTCAATTTGTGACCTCCTCGTTGCCCCCGAGTATGCGTTTGTGGCGCAATGTTTTTATTTTGATGTTAGGGCCCGCCGATCGTCATGGCCCCGGTGGTTCCGCTTCCAATGTCGAGCGGGCTACAAAGTTGTCCGTGATGCCCCTTCGAACCAAAAAGGATTCGGACGGATGTTCTATCATGTTTATACTAGTGGTGAGTGGGGAATTCCCATCCTTCCACCCGAGGAGGGACCACGCTTTAGGCTGATCGCACGGTCCCCGAGATGTCCCTGGAAGAGGCGGTGGTGGGAATATATCTTTCCACGACCCCGAGGACGCGACAGAGCCCCCGACCTATGTGCCTCGGGCGACCGACCCGCCATGAAGTGCGAAATGAGATGTTCTGCATCGGCGGGCTTGAGTCGTAGCCGTGACAAGGGTAATTCCCTTTCATCACATGCATGTATTTAACTTTATTGCTAAAGTTTTGACATTCTTTTTATTTCCGCCTTCGCCCGACACCGACTTCGACCCCGTGATGGCGGAGAGGTACGTCGAAGAGCCGCCGCGCTAAGCTTCGGATGAGATTGATGCCGAAACCATGTCCATCCCGCCACCTCCGAAGGTAGCTTTGAACGACGCCTTGTAGTTTATACCTTAAATTTTGTGCCGACCTCTTCTTTTTCAGATACCGACCCGAAGAGGGCCAAGAAACCTCAAGCTTGCTCCCGCAAGCCGAAAGGGGACACCGAGAAGGCTCAGCTTGAGAAGGCCGCATCCAAGGCCTCGGATAAGGCTACTCCTGGTGTGTCAACGGGGAGCAAGAGAAAACCCGAGGGTCGAGACGAAGACGAGCTCCCGGTCCTTGATGATCTTCCCCCAAGCGACCCCGAAGCCGATGATTTTGACATTCCTTTCACCGACATCACGAAATCTCAAAAACTAGCGATGGTGAGGAACGCCGTCGATGCGATCTATACAGAGATGCCGATGATAAGGCCCTTCCGGCCTTAGGTCGTGGGGAAGTTAATGCTCTTTACGAGTCCCGGCTCGAGGTATGTTCTTTTGAACTAGGCTTGTTATTCCACTTAGTCGATTTTTATCGATTTCGTCTTTGCGTACTTCAATCCGAATGACCTCTGCTATTAACCGCCGAGCCTGCGCCTTGAGGCGGCATCGTTGCTTGAACAAGGAGGTGGAGTCTCGACCAAGAAGGTCACTGATCATGAGGCCGAGATTGCTAAGCTCAATACCGAACTTGATTCGCAAAAAGATACCTTCGAGCAGCTCTAAAAGCAAGAAATGAGACGACCACGCTAAAGGAGACCAACAAGGTGTCAAGGCCGACCTCGAGGCCGTCACCATCGAGCGTAACACGCTCAAAAGAGCGCCGAGGACCTTCAACCGCAGCTGGTCGAGGCGGGAAAGAAAGCTAAGAGCTCGAAGCATAACCGCGTAAGGCTCGTTCTAAGCTCGAGAAGGTGCAGACCGGAGTTTTTGCAGAGGGAAGAGGTCCCCCGAGGGCTTCGGCCTTCCCTGGGGAGGACGGCCACCAACTCCTACCGCCCGGGCTGCTCGAGAAACGAAGGAGCGTCTTAAGGGAATCCTCGTTGGCCCAAACTCTTCAGAACCGGGACGACGTCGAAGCCGAAGTTCGACTGTCAGATTCAAGCCGAGGAACAGGGGCATCCCGTGAAGTCCCCCCCGCCTCTCGCCACGCATCATCGCCAGTTCTCGCGACCGCCGAGGCTGCCCCGAGTCCCGTGGATCCCGCATCGAGCACCGTTGACCCCGAGGTCTCTCTGCTCCTAGCAAGGATTCGGATGTGGACGGACTGCAAGCACCGAGCGCTCTCCCGACAAGGCTCGTGGCTTAGTTTTATTTCGCTTAAGCATTTAAGTTTTGAGTTTTAGGACTCTTGGGAGTTATGTTCCCCGGGTCTTTAGGTTGCACCGTTTAATCTTTCATGAAATGAAGTTGTTGTGTTTCGTAGCATTTCCGAGTAATATACGAATCTATTTCCTTTCCCGAGTGTTCATTTTGTTAAAATGCAACCGTTACTGATCAAGTGCTTTCTTTCATTCTTTCATTCATATTCCCGATCACAACTATAGGTACAACTTACCGCCCCGGAGTCGTGTCTTTAACAAAATGAACTCGTAGGCTCAAGTGTGGCCTAGCTCCCAAAATCCCGCCAACTCTAATAGGGTATAAATTTTTGCCCCGAGTCAGGGTTAACAAGATAAGGCTCAAGTGCGGCCTAGGTTACTTAAATGTAATATTTCTTCGATTGTCGCATTCCAAGGTCTGGCCACATGGGGTGCCTTTGGGTGACTCAAGCCTGTATGTTCCCTGGCCGATCACTTCGGTGACCTTGTAAAGTCCGTCCCACTCGGGGCCCTAGCTTGCCTTTTAGGTGTGCCCCCGTGGCTCGACCTTCCCGACCACCCAATCACCTACATGGATCTGGCCTAGCTTTCACCCTCAAAGCTGAATTGTCTGGTTACCTTTGCTTGCCATGGACGACTCGAGAAACGCTTACCCCGAGATTCGAGCAAGAGGTCCACTCTCCACTTTCTTCTCTTCTTCATTCTTGTCATATTCATAGAATGACATCCTCTGGGGAAGGTATCCCGACTTCAACTGGAAGGACGCGCATCACGCCGCCATAGACTAAGCTAAAGGGCGAGTTACCCGTCGTTTCTTTCACCGTTGTTCTAGCCTCGACTGGAGCACACCCGGAGTTCATCGACCCACGACCCCTTTCGTTTCCCTCCAAATCACTTCTTAATCCCATTTAGTACCACTTTGTTTGCGGGGCCCGCCGCCGTTGGCTTTGGGGCCTGAGACCGCCAAAACCTTGCTTGAATCCCGAACTTAGAACAATATTCCTGCCGCCCACCGTTGAATTGCCTCCCGTTGTCTGAGACGAGGGTCCTTGGGATCCCGAAGCGGTGATGATGTTCCTCCAAATGAAGTTTCGCACTCGGCTGTCTGTTATTGGAGCTAGTGGTTCGCCTCGACCCATTTGGTAAAGTAGTCGATGGCCACTAGAGGAACCTTTCTTGTCCCGAGGCCGCGGGAATGGGCCTATTAGGTCCATGCCCCACTTATCGAACAGCACACGCCAGATGGCCGCTGTGGGATTCGTAGGGGCCCGAGGGACATCTCCATGGAGCCGGGCAAGCTGGGGCATTTCTTCACCAACTCCTCAAGACGCCTTTTAACGTGGGGCCGCAGTACCCGCCCTCGTGAGCTTCCCGCGATGGTCCTCGCCCTCGTGGCTACCGCATGCGTCCTCATGAATTTCCCGAAGGATGTAACCGCTGCTTCGAAGGGCGTAACACACTTCAAAGAGGGATGAGTGTAGGATTTTTTAGAGGGTCCCCTCATGCCGATTGAACCAACTTGATTTCTTCTAATGTACCTCGCCTTCTTTCTCTCCCGAGGGTAGTATGCCATCTCCGAGGAAGCCGATGATTTCCCCATCCATGTATCTGCTTCGGGCTCCAAGGCGTGATCCGGGAGGGAATTAATGCTTCGGGCCGCCGTGGTAACCTCCTGTGATGATGGTTCGAGGGGTCACCCATCCGCAGAGCTCGCCATGCCGGCGTGGCGCTGGCCGGTTTTCTCGACCTCGAGGTGTCGTATGTTAAATGATGACAACTTATCGATGAGCTCCCTGTTTTGTCGAGATACATCCTCATGTTGTTTTCTTTGGGCCTCATATTCTCCCCGAGACCCGCCCACTACGAGCCGCGACCCGATTCGGGCACACGCCCCGGGCTCCCGAGCTTATGCAGCACTTGAAGGCCCAAGATCGTGGCTTCGTATTCAGCCTCACCCGGTTGAGGCCAGAAATCAAATTGACGATCGCATACTCCATTTTATCCCCGACCGAGGGACGATCACGAGCCCCGCTCCGCCGCCGGCTGGGTGGTCGAACCATCTACTTGTAACTCCCACGACTCCCTTTCTTCCGTGTCAAGGGGCCTGAGCCGCACCCGCCGATGAAATCCGTCAATGCTTGTGCCTTAATTGTTTCTTCTGGGGCTCATACTCCAACCCGAAGTCCGCTAATTACCGCCCACTCCTGGCCATCCGAGCTGAATGATTTCTACTTTCGATTACTTTCCCGATGGGTCGTCCGGTTAGGACTCGATGAGGTGCGCCCGAAAAATACGGCTTCAATTTCCTACTCGCATGACCAGCGCGAACACCATCTTCTCAATCTGGCCGTATTCGTTCCGCTCCTCTATAAGCGTGGCCGATGAAGTATACTAGGTGCCGAGTCCCTCTCTCTTCGCTACGAGTACCGCGCTAAGGGCGTATTCTCGATACCGAGAGGTAGATATAGAGATCTTCTCCCGCAAAGGAGATATGAACTCGGGCAACGTCGTTAGGTGTTGCTTCTACCGTTCGAATGCCTCGGCTCACCGTCTCGTCCCGGGGCCAAACTCCTTCCTCTTCGCCCGAAAATAACAAGCTCTGTCGCCCGAGCGAGACAAGAAGCGCCTGCCGCTAGGCACCCCGTTAACCTTGAACTTCTCTCACATTCCTCGTGAGGACATGTTTAACACTGCTAATCTGGCTTCTGGCCGGGCCCCACTTCCTCTTTCATCTACCGAGAACCCGAGGCATTTCCCTCCTCCGACCCCGAATACGCACTTCTTGGGATTTAACTTCATGCCATGGCGTCGTAGGGTGTTCGGCCGCTTCGCCAAATCCCCGACGTGATCAATCGTTTTTTGCTGACGATCATATCGCCTACGTAGACCTCAATGGTTCTCCCGAGTCGCTCCTCAAAGACCTTGTTGATTGTTCGTTGATAAGTAGCTCCCCGCGTTCACCACCGAAAGGCATCATTTTGTAGCGCACACGCCTGGGGCCGTAACGAACGCCCGCATGTACCCTGGCCCTTTTCCGCCATCGGATCTCGTGGTATCCCGCGCTGGGCATCCATGAAGCCGAGCAACTCGTGACCCGCCGTTGAATCGACCTCAAACCTATCAATTTTAGGTGAGAGGATGATTATCCTTAGGGCATGCTTGCTTAAGCTCGGGAAGTCTACGCACACGCGCCAGCTCCGCTAGCTTTTTTGACTAGAACGACATCGCCAACCACCAAAGGTATCGGGCATTCTTCAATGATACCCGCCTAACAGCCTTTCGACCTCTCTTTACCGCCGCGCTCTCTCGGCCCTCGATGTCCGAGTTTTTGCCGATGAGGCGAAATCCCTCCTCGATATTTAGCTCATGGGATGCGAACCTGGATCCAACCCTTGCATGTCGAGGTGGAGCAGTAAACACATCCTTGTATGTCACGCAAAGTGTCGATCGGGCTTTTTCCCCGATCTCTGGGCCGAGGTTTTTGCCAATCCTTACCCCCTTCCCGAGGTCTCCGTCCAAAGATACTTCTTCATCCTCCTCGACTGGCCAGTCGTTCGGATAGTTTCTGGGTTTTCGATGATGACACCCGAGGCCGCAGGGTCTCGCGGGGTCTTCCCTCTTTCTCTTCCGGGCTCTCTTCCGAGGTCGGGTGTTTTAAAACTGCTTAGGTAACACTCCCTGGCCGTCTGCTGATCTCCGCGACATCTTCCCGACTCACCCTCGTCTCGTTTAATATTGCAAGAGTAGTCTGTATACCGAGATGGCCGCCTTTATCTTGCTCATAGTGGGCCCGCCCATGACTGGCGTTATAAGGAAGCTGGGTGTCGACTCACTGTGAAGCTCCACTAGACTTCTTCCCTTACCTCTTTCCCCGAGTCTCACAGCCCAACCTTACTAACCCGAGGGGGTACACTGGATGCTCCCCCGAAGCCTATTAGCCGACCGGGCCTGGGATTACGCCCTTCTCGGATATTTCGCCTTCGTAAGCATTCTAGCGTGATGATGTCCGCCGATGAACTGCCGACCAATATCCTCGACCCTCGAGTCTGATATTTCATTTCTATGACGAGGGGGTCGCCATGGGGGTATGGATGTGCCTGGCCGTTCCCGAATGTCATGACAGACACCCCGCCCGTGCCCGATTTCTAAGACTTTGACAGCTGATGGCGTGCAATGTGAGCCTCATGAGCTCGCTTCTGTTAAGCCTCCCGAGGCACGCCCTCGCTATCACCCCGACATACCCGCTTGCTGTTCGCTCGTCATTCTTCCTTCCTTCTCCTTCCCCTCTCTTCCCCGAGAGTGCTTCGATGTATCTGTTTCAACTTTCCTCGACGCCCAAGTGATCCAAGGCCTTCTTCAATTCCGACATCTTTAGTGGTGTGCCCACATTCTCTGGTGATATTCACACCACAAAGTCGCCGATCCCCTCCTTTCCTTCGAGGTCCTTATAGGGGGAGGGATGGGCACACTGGCTTTCAGGCTTTAGATCTAAATAGATCTCACGTCGATTGCTGAAACGGGATCATTCCCATTATCTGCAGAATCCCCTGAGGAGGAGTTGGTCGCTTTTTTATCGTTTTTGTTGGATTCTGCAGCGGGTTTCTTCCTTCCTTTTTCGACTTCTCCACAACAGTTTCGCATGTCCGAGGCTTCAATGAATTTCCGGGCCCGACTCATGGCCTCGTGAACGTGGTGACTTCATTCTCGGCCAGGACCATCTGAACTTGCCCTGCCGAAGTCCCGACATCAAGGCGGCAGGCTACCCCGCCTTCAAGGTCGAGATCTGAGGGATTCCCCTATCACGTGTTCATGTAGTCGGCCGTGCTTTCATGTTTCGCGCTTGACTGACATCAAGTGGATGCTGTTCTTTCGGTTGACGCCCGCAATGAAATGTTGGTGGAATAACGCCTCCAACACGTAAAAGTTCGTGATAATGCTGGGGGAGAGTCCCGAAACCAAAAGCCGAGTGCTAGGCCTCGAGGGGTAGTCGGGAAGTAACGACACCACGCCGCTTCACACCCGTTTGCCAGACACTCATCCGGGGCCTTTTAGGCAGCCACTGTGATCGTCTGGGGTCGCTATTTCCCGAGTACCGCCCAATCTCGAGGGACTTTGATTTCACTGAGTTGTGGACTTCCATGATCTCACGATCAAGGGCGTCATAAAGTTCAATACCCCGTTGACCAAGATGGGGACTTTTGTTTCGTGGAGGTCCCGAGGCTCCTTCCCCTTCCGTCCCCGGGTCTTCTTTTGACCCGAGGGGGGACACTTCCCTCCCCCGTCTAGGAGTCCCGGATCGAGCTTGCTCTTCCCGGCGAGCCTTCTCCTGATTGGCTCCTCCTTTGGCTTAAGTAAGTTCCGAGCGTCCTGCCTCCACCCGACGCCTACGATTCTTCGATGATTCGCCGGGCATCCGAGTTTGGTGTCCTACGGGAGCTGCCCCTCTGGGCCTTTTCTCCTCCCACTCGCTGCCCGTCCCTGCTAGGGGACGGAGTGCTTGATCACCCCCGGGTCAGCCTCTCCTGGGTCAACTCTCGAGGTATCCCCCGTTTTAGTCGGGATTCCCGCATGAGCTTCCGCAAGCCGCGCCGCATGCTTGCATTCAACCGCCGAGCTATTCTTTCTATGCGGCCCGCTATGGTGATGGGGCTTCATCGCATGGTATCGCTCCCTGGGTCCCGGCTTGCTTTTCGTTACGGGAGGAGATCCCTCATCGCCGATGGCAGTGACTCACCGCACGCTGGCCGTGTTGATCGACCTGGGTTTGGTCAGGAAGGTGGCGAGGCTCTGGTTGCTTTCCTTCTGGGGCCATGTTACTTCCTGTGACAGAGCTTTAGCCAGATGCCTTTCCCCTACGTATCGCGCTAAACCGTTTCGCCAGAAACTAGTCAAAAGAGTTAAGGTGTTTGTGAGAGGTTAAAATCCCGAGTCGGGAGTATAATCCCGAGTCTTGTCAACCGAGGTCCCCGCAAAACAAAGAATCCCAAATCCTGGTGTTTCCTGAAAGCCCTCCGACAGTCGGGCCTGAGATTGAGGTAGAGACAGAAGTTAAATGTCTAAGAGAGATGCTCTGGTTTTGCTAGTGAGAGTCTAATACCCGTTCATTGATCGCGACTCGTCGTTTTATAATGTCCGGGATTCCCCTGCACAGAAACCCTATTCGGGAACCCTCCATGTCTCGTAGGAAAGGTGTCCCCTTTATGGCAAAGTCGCTTCTCGTCTAAAGAGTCATACTCCTTGGGAGCATACAGACGATCCCTTCGATGGTCTCATGCATAATGCTATTGACCGTATCGTGGGTCCAAACAAGAAGGAACATGATGCAATTTTTGTGTATAGGCAATTTTTTTTCAGTGTATGAAACATATTGAAAGTTCCCGTTACGTGTTTTTCGTGTAGATATCTAAGTCTACGAGGCAGCATGCAATGTAATGCATCCTTTTCTAGTTAATGATAATTGGCGCTTCTTCGTTCCTTTATTTCAATGTTACTTACAAATGAGATCGTGTATCGGGAACACTCCAGATCCATCTTACATTAAGTACATAAATTCAACATCATTTCGACTTTTAATGCATCGGGGTTCGTCAATATCATCAACACATGACCCATGCTTGATTCCCCAGTACTCAGTGCATCCAAATCCTGAGCCCGAGCAACGGGTTATGTGATATGTCGAGTCCCATCATCATTTGCATTATTTGTGACTATGATCTCTCACATTTATTCTCAGATCTGAAAGGACTCATTTCACCACAATAACTATCCAAATTACCTCTAACCGCTACCAACAACCAAAGTAACCAACTTACCCAATAACTATCCAACAGCTCATTTCACACAATCATGGGACCCATTGGGATGTCACCAATATATGGGACTCATCGATGTCACCAACGTAATCAACAGAGATTAGTGGCAATAAATAATCGCAATTCAACATACCGACAACGGAGTAGCAAATGTAATCATCATCAAACAGTGGACCCATGAATGTCACCAACATACATCAACCGAGATTAAGGCACCAAATCATCACTACAACATACCGATAACATAGGAGGGAAGTGAAATGACAAGTGGCAACAAATCATCACAGACCACCAAAGCATGCAATAGATGTAAAGTAAAAGACACAAGAGAAAGATAACAAACCCCGGAACTCTTGAGTTCCTTTCTTTGCGTAATAATAGGAAAGCAATGCTCGCTTGGATCCAAATTTTCCTCCCTTCAAGACAGAGGACTCATAGGGATCTCAGACCATCATCATCAAAGTCCTCATAACACCTGGTGGAAAAAAGGAAGAAGGGCTTCGACGACGAGCGGATGCGTTTTTATTTAAACGCACACTTCCAGAGGAAGGGCCTGCGCCAATAAAACCGCTAACTGCTGTAGGGGAAGGTCGCCGCAGCACAAGAAAACGCAGCTCTTCGGATATATGAGAAGGGCTAAGCGGTTGTCAGCAAACCGCAACCCCAGTGATAGTGAAGGGCCGCGTTTAGCCCAAAAACCACAAACTCCCTTTTAACACGAAGGGCCGCGTGCTGCCCAACCGCATCCCTTCACTTTTCCCTTTTTTTTGATATACTTGTCTCGCATAGCAAGCACAAAGGCTCTGCCCATTTTAATTTCCTCCACTTAGATAAAATTCATGAGCGAAACAAAACCCCTCCCTCTCACTCACTCGGCACAAGCCTAACCCTTAACGCCCCATCACCGGAGCCTCGACGCCGGAGGACCGATCTATCACGGGAGCCACCACATCATGCACCACTTTCGCCACCACCCACCACCTCCGTGAGCACCACCTCCACGCACCACCACTACCCTTCTCTTTCTTTCTCTCTTCTCTCTTCTCTTCTTTCTCTTCTCTTCTCCACCATTTCTGCAGGAGCTCCTCCACCACTACGCGCGCCACCACCACAAGTTGCAAGAACGACTACCACCACCTCTGCTCTCTCTTTCTTCATCGCTCTTGGGTTTATCACTTCCGGCTTAGTTTAGTACGAATTAATCTTTGTTTTTAAGTTAGTTTTGTTAGCTTTTCTTAATTCAATTAAATGATTCAGCAATGTGGCTTTTGTTAATCAGAAGAAGAGGCTTGGAAGGCAACAAAGTTCCAACTATCTCTTCTCTCTTCATTGCTCACTCTTCAGGCAGAGGTAACTAATAATTTAATTTCGTTGTCTTTTTTTTGTTTCGATTGTGTCGGGATGAGACAAAGTCGTCATGTGATTCAATTTCATTAAGTTATGATAATTTACGATATATATATGTATTTCTTATAATGTATGTATATTTCGATATGGAGATTGCATGAAAACGCAAGTAATTCTAGCTATGGCATTCCATGTTATTTTAATCATCACTACGCCTGATGATTCTGCCTTTATGACTCACTCATTAGGAGTAAGTCTTGAACAGTCCCTGTCTGTGGATCGCTCTTGACGCTCATCCTCGAACCTAGTGGTGAATGTGTGTTCTTCTTCAACCCCTAGGAAAGTTCGCTTATCATTTCCTCGTTACTTCTTCTTCGGTACATATGTGATAAGCAATCATCTATCAGGTGTACTCGGGAGAACTCTGTAGGAGAACGCCACCTGATTTTCCTGGGACCGAAAAAGCTGCATAAATTCACTCAGGAGATTAGACCGTCCAAGGACGTGGGCTAGGTCGAGTGATAATGACCTTCTACGTACGCATACATTTGAACATGTTACCATCTTAGCTTCGCTGTTTATACGGTGTAGGATTCTGAATATGAAAAGCAATGAGTGTATGTACTTAAATAATGCTCGATGCATTATATTGACTGTCTGTGTTTAATTACTTTGAGGTCTTCTCTCGAATCAGATGGTTCGGACTCTGGATGTAGGGCAGCGCGCACCGAGATTCAAACTGTGAATTGCGGCCTCCACTTCGTACATCCGCATTACAATATCAAGCATCCTCTCGGGAATACCTCGCTTTTACTCGGCTCTTGTGTCGATTCAGAATGTGAGCACTCTAGGGTAAACATTTGCTTACGGAGTATGTCTTTCGCGCCGTGGGTTCGTGTCTCAGGCCACTACGACGATTGGCTCGTACGGTGATTGTGGTAGAGCACACAGGAAAGCTTTGTCAATGAACCATGTATGTGAAGTATTAAAGGATTTATAGAATTGGATGATTTAGTCGTGATTAGAACTTTGAATGATGAGCCATCCATGATGATAGTGGACTCTGGCATCTGCATACACGAGGTCAAGATCGGCCGTGTAAACGACCTCGTATTTTCGGAAGCCCATGTCTAAGGTCGCCGAGAGCCGCTGCATCCATCTTCAGGCAAAGCACACCAAACCTTCCGCCGTGATAACATCTGCTCCACATTAAGTCGAAAGTTGCCCGGATCCGACTCTAGTTTCACATCGATGTTGTAGGTGCTTGCAGCCTATGCTCCTCGATGAAAATGAACTGCCAAAGTCGTATTATGCGAAAACCGATGTGTCCTTTCTTACAGTACGGAAAAGCTGATACATGCTCCCGTCCTAACAATTGTCGGCGCTTTATCGTAATGAGTATGAGCATTTACATGAGTGTTCACGTCGTGATTGTCGAGGTACAAACATGAAGGAGCCGGAGGGGAGGAGGACCACTCACCTAGGTGCCGTGGCATTCTACCCATAATACTCAGATTTGGGCCGCATGCTTTCATTTGGGGGAGATGGGCACTTTAGAGGCGGCAGTGCGTATTGTGAGAAGAAAGACTGCTCGTTTCAAGCATCCTCCGATTCGCCCGTGGCAAAGTCTCAACAGGGTGCAAAAGGCATTTCCTGGGTAATGAGCATAGGAATCTCTGAGGCCGATTGATGCCGCGATGGCATGAAACCCTTGGGCTACTTAGTTCTGCTGCAAGATAGTATACGGCCGTAGTTTCTAGTGGCTTCATACTCCTTCCTGGTCAGTGTCTGGTATGAAATCCAGTACATCAGTGCGCTCGCCGCTTATATCCGTGGCCCAAACAACCTCGGAAATGATACATGGGATATAGCCTCCAACCGTTGCTTAAGATTTTTGCAAGATGTGGATCCAAGGAGTGTTAGTATTTTCTTCCTTGACGCAGATGCTACTGAGATGTCTACCAAGGGTGCCATGCTTTTTTGTACTATGAACGATCATCCGAACTTATGGGGAACCCATCGGCATAAGACTAGAGGAAAACAACCCCGCCCGATTTGTGTAGATGACATGAAGTCTACACACCTTAAGGGCCGCAAACATGTCTATATGCGCACACGACGGTTGCCTCGTACGCGACCATCCCTTTACTCTGGGCTTACAGTTGGCTGGGGCATTCGATGGGCTCGCTGCTAGAAGAAGTTGCTCTTAGACCATTAACCGGTACCGAAGTTTATAATCGTTTTAAGGGCATTGAGACAATCTCTG
The DNA here is from genome assembly GCA_947648045.1 of Beta corolliflora. Classification (NCBI taxonomy): domain Eukaryota; kingdom Viridiplantae; phylum Streptophyta; class Magnoliopsida; order Caryophyllales; family Amaranthaceae; genus Beta; species Beta corolliflora. Next base: position 140,706 of record CANSZD010003408.1, read on the forward strand.
GTAAAACCTCAAGCTAGCGAGGTTGATCGACTCCACAAGATTATGGAATAAGGAGTCCATTTTTCGAAACTCCTCATATCGGAAAGATTCAGCAGGTCGACATTCTCTGATGTCACGCACATAGAGAAGAATGTTCGTGGAAGCCATTCTCTTTCCACTCTTCTGTTTATTCCAAAGTGTAAGACAAAAGATGTTACACGCCACGACTTCACTCTGGAAACAAAATTAACTACCGCAGTCTGGCCTTAGAAGGGACTTCAAGGAAGAAGAAAGGAGTGAGGAAAGGGTCGACGAGGAAACTCGTAAAAGTAAAAGTTAGGGTGGAGGATCTCAGAAGAATTATTTGCCACCGCCTGCTGGGCACAATGTCGCGGGCGTAGATCCGGATTTTTCAGGAAGTCGTCAGATGTAAGCATGCCATTAAGGTTCCAACTCGGCTACTCATCGAACATGACGGCGCTTGTTACTTTCCTTAAATGGTGAGTCAGTTATCGAGTATGAAATCTCACGATCATTATGGTTGCGATGCAAGTATTCTTACTCGACTGAATTCAGTGGGATACTTCTCCAAAGCATGTGGGAGGCACATCCATTCATTGATCTTGTCTCATTTCTGCGCCATACAACATGGCACAAAGTTTTCCTGGAACCGCTTCGACCTCTATTCCTCAGTCAGCAAGTAACTGAGACCTATGCACCCTTAGATGCTTTTCCCGCATTCTTTGGTTGATCATGATCCATCCCCGCTGTCCATCTCGTTCGTGAAATTGTTGTGTGGTCCAATTCTGCTTTCTAGGCTGGAGCTATCCTCTTTTCGAGACATATACGGGTACTTTTAAGGCTAAAGTTTTAAATCTCGCACAACCGTGAAGGTAGGATAATCTCGTGATCAGGGTGAAGAGATCGGTACTTGTGGCCGAGTATTTTGCCAGTAGTCGATCCTGATGGATCTCCGACATCTGACACGAGGGCAGACTTGGAGGGCAAGGGCAAGTCTGGTTCAAACCGATCACACCTTCCGTAGAAAAGCGCACACAAGCTCACTTATTTCAGACACGCATCACGTGAAGCAAAACTGGGTCCATCCTTACTTCTTAATGAACGCACGGAGGAATTTCGTGTTAGCATTCCCGGAAAAGGAATAAGGGTATCATTTCACGCATGCATGTCAACACTTTCATTGATTTGGTTTCATAAACGAGTAGTGAATGATTTGGATGAAAGTGACTCCTCAAACAGTGAAGTGGTTAGCATTTGGTCCTCCTGAAGCTGTTCGCTTTATAAGGGTTATGATATTAATGGCAATACGTTTTGGACTCGAACGTCAAGATCTGGAAGTCGACATCGCAACAAAAATAGTGGTGTTTCACTTGTGGCGTCATCTACACAATACGCAAGCTCGAAGGATAAGCCGCCTATACTGGCTGACAACAATTATTATGGGCGAATACAAGAAATACGGGAGCCGGACTACTGTACTTTAACATTTGCCTCTTGTGTTGCAAGTGGGTTGACGATAATCTGACGTCGCGTAAGAAAAGATGATCCTTTACGGATTCACCCTGTGCACCTTGGGGTCGCCTACGTGAAACTCGCTGTAAGTGAGCCATTTGTAATTGCATCACAAGTTGCTAGGGTTTCTATGTAACCGACCCCAGCTGAGCAAAAGTGGTCAATTGTCGCACTCGCAAAAGAAGTATCCTCGTATTGGTGATGTTGATGATGAGGAAGAATATGATGCATTTCCAGGACATCCCAACTTTTTCCTATCCCGAAAATAGTGTAAGATGATGTGAATATGTCGGAGAACTATATGCGTGTTTATCACACCGAAGGGATACATGTACTTGAAGATCCAAAGAAACGGCGAAGGTCAATAAATCATGAGACATATACTGTGTATGTCTAATTTCTCCAATCCGGAACTAATACGATGATTTCTATGGGCTTATTTTTGTTTGCTGTCAATTTCTAACGAAAAGGTCATTTTATGCCTATATGGCAATGTGGGGGCGAGTGCGCGTGGTGGTGGGAACTACATAATGTGGAGAGCGAGGCCACATGGCACTGGAATTCTCTCCACATTTCGTGTCAGTTCCCACCACCTCCGCCGCTATCTTTCGCCGACGGGCATTCCAGTCCCATGCGACCCCCGATTCTCGGCTTTTTAGGCCTATTTTCGCCTCTCGGTCCACTCCGTACCTATCGAGTCATTTCACCCCAAATTCTTTTTGAACATGATTATATGAGGTATAATGCAACTCATTTCTGTAGATTTTTAGGCTTCGTATTCGGTCGGTTGCCACATTCTCGGGAACGAAAAGGTCATTTTAGGCCTATTTTCGCCTTTTCGGCCCAATTCCTACTTATCGAGCCATTTAACCCCAAATTCTTTTTGAACATGGTTATATAGGAGGTATAATGTAACTATTGTGTAGACTTAGGCTTCCATCTCGTTGTTGGTTGAATTTCTGGGAACGAAAAGGTCATTTTTGGCCTATTTTGGTCGACCCGCGTCCGATTCGTACTTATCGAGTCATTTAACCCCAAATTTCTTTGAACATTATTATAAGTGAGGTATAATGTAACTATTGTGTAGATTTTTAGGCTTGCATCTGCTGTTGGTTGAATTTCGGGAAACGAAAAGGTCATTTTAGGCCTATTTTCACTTTTCGTCTCGATTCGTACTTATCTAGTCGTTTAACCCCAAATTCTTTTGAACATGATTATATGTATAATGTAACTATTGTGTAGATTTTTAGGCTTCGTATCTCGTTGGTTGAATTTCTGGGAACGAAAAGGTCATTTTAGGCCTATTTTCGCCGATTCGCGCCATTGCTTTATATTTTTATTTATCTAATTCCAAACTTTTGTCGCATATGCCAATATGAGGTAGAATGAAACTACATATTAGGTTTTTGTGGATCAAATTTCATGTAAAATGAAATTGGGAAACAAAAAGGCTTAAAGAAAAGTGGAGGGAAGTTACGTGCGGGAGGGGCGCTAGTGCAGGGGGAGGGTCATAGGGCTCGGGGGTAGCTGTCGGTGGGAGGGGCCCGACAGGGGAGGGAGGGCAGGGCAGCAGTGGGGGAGGGGGCCAAGGGTATGTGGGGGCTGGCAGGACCAGCAAGGGTTAGCATCTACCTCGACGCCCTCCCACCCCCGCCCAGCCCCTCCCCTCCCCCCGCACAACCCCTCACCCACAAAGTCAGCTCCCCGCCCCAACCCCTCCTCCCCGCACAAACCACCCCTCCCCGCGCACTTCCCCCCTTTGCCCAACCCTTCCCCTCCCCGCACTAAACCCCCCTCCCCGCATAGACCCCCCCTCCCCGCATGCACTCTCTCTCCCTCTCCGCACGTACTCCCTCCCCCGCGCACCCCACCGGCACGTTACCCTCCCCTCCTCGCACGCACTCTCCCCTCCCCTCGCCTCGCCCCCCACCGCATGCACCCCCTCCCCTCGCGTAGCCCCACCGCATGGACTCCCCCCTCCCCCCGCACTACCCCCTCCCCTCAAACCCCCCACCGCCCGTACCCCCCTCCCCGCACAACCCCCACCGCTACACCCTCCTCCCCGTACGCCTCTCTCTCCTCGCCCGTATCTCCCCTACCGCACGCACTCCTCCCCGCACAAACCCACCCCACGTACGCCTCCCCCTCCCCGCGCACGCACTCTCCCCTCCTACGTACCCATCCGTCCTCGTTCCGCAATCCCCTTGCTCGGCCCTTAGCTTAGTGCCAGTGTGAATTTTTTTTATCTTTCGCCTTTATGTATATTAATGCGTATATTTGTTCAATTCTCGTGGAGATGGAAGGAGGTGTCATACGGATAAGCAGCACGAGTGCCGAACACACTACCGAGGACGAGCCTTTCGATGCGAGAAAGGAACGGTAAATTTTACGCCTACTTTCGTGAGCTGTCCACCTGCGTCTATCGAATCATCTAACCCCAAATTCTTTTTAAACATGATAATATGAGATATAATGTAAGTATTGCAGATTTTTAGGCTTGCATTTGCCGTTGGTGCTGAATTTCGGGAACGTAAATGTCATTTTTTAGACCTATTTTAGCCTTTTCGCCTAATTCTTAGATTTTGAGTAACTTAACTCCAATTTCTTTTCGACCATGATACTATGAGGTATAATATAACTAGTGTGAAGATTTTTAGGCTTGCATTTGTTGTTGGTTAAATCGGGAACGCCCTGTGTCATTTTAGGCTTATTTTTGCTTTTCGCGTCCAATTCGTGACTTATCGAAGTCATTTAACCCCAAATTCTTTTGAACATGATAATATGAGGTATAATGTAACTATTGTGTAGATTTTTAGGCTTGCATTTGTTGTTGGTCGACTTCGGGAACGTAAATGTGATTTTTAGGCCTATTTTCGCCTTTTCGCCTCTTCCAATTCTATTTCTCGAGTCATTTAACTCCAATTTCTTTTGAACTTGATAATATGAGGTATAATATAACTAGTGTGTAGAGTTTTACGCTTGCAAATATTTTTGATTGGAATTTCTGGGAAGGTATATGTCATTTTTAGAACTATTAACTACTTCGTGAAATGATCAATTCCTTATATTACGTGTTTATTCCTTGGTTGTTTTGCAAGGTTTATATGAATAATACACCAAGTTTGAGGGCCTTCACCGAGAGGAATTACATGAAGTTCGGATAAGTTGGCGTACCTACCATTTGATGATCGCTTATGATACATTTGGTGGATTTAACAATATAATTAGCTAGATCTACTAGTCGGGTATCAATTCTTATATACACTTTTTACATTATTAAAATATATATTTAAAGTTAATTATTACGTTGAAAAACTTGTGATATATTGCAATTCGATTCCGTTTTTTTTTTT
>CANSZD010003409.1:0-138682 GCA_947648045.1 Beta corolliflora
AATTCAATTGGTGACAAGTAGTTAATGATTGCTCTATTTTTTGTTGATCTTGACTTGAGTTAGTCAGACCATATTTTTATCATCCTCTTCACATAAGAATTCAGAGATTGTGGCCTTTTTTTGTCTGCCACTTATAATACAATCGTAAAAGTGACTTTTTTTTTTTATAATTATTTTCCTTAGGCTTGCCGCTGATTTCTGTGCTTAACCAACAATTGTGGACACCTCCCTGACATCATCCTATAATTCAGTAAGTTTCACTCTATTGCACTTCCCATTTTTTCTTTTTTCCTATCAATTTGTTGATATTCGTGCAATACATGCTTTGCTCCTTTTCTCTCATCTTCTTGACTGCTTGTGAATCAACTATTGACACCATGACTGTGATGTGAATTTAATTTTATTTATTGTATTTTTTTCAAATTTTTTTATTTGCTGTCCTTCATGTGATACGTGTAAAGCAGTAAAAGTAAATCAATTTATATCTTTCTTCCTATCTTTTTCGTCAATTAAACCACAGCATCAACACATTGATTATTATTATTATTTTTAATTTTTTGCTGGCATGAATCTAGTGCCCTATTGATTTCACCGAACAAATCAATCACCATTGATGACAAACATGACTTAATCAAACTATGATGATTTTAAGCAGCCGCCATCAGTTCTAACTTCATACAAGAATGCGACTATCAATGGTAGAACAAAAAAAAGAAACATGTCAAGGATTATTTTGTTTCTTTTTTTCCCTTTTTTTTTTTTTGTTTGCATACATGGCACCAACCTTGTAAGCCCCCAATTTGCGTGGGTCAATTTATTAAGTATGGATGTCAGTGAATTTACTTTTCTCGAATACGCGGACATTTAGAGCGAATTGATTAGACCCTCTATTTTTTGTATGATCGGATACTCGATCCAATTTTAAGGGTCATATACCTTTATTCCTTTTTCTTTTTGTTTCAGTCATCATTGGGTTTTTACATACTTATTTGAATCACTCATCGCATTTTGTAGAGATCCGAACTTCTAGACTATTTTTGAAGTCCTACAAAAGCTCAAGACTAGTGAGGTGATGATTTTTGTTACACCCCCTTAAATCCTGTTTTTCTTGTACAATATTTTTTTTTTGTGCAAGTGTTATTTTATGACGTTTTGCGAGTGACAAATATTTTTGACACTTGCACATCGGAAGACAATCGTTTCCACTACTTAAGTGTTCATCGCGATGGGTCGTTGATTTATCCATCGGAGTTGCTAGGCCGAGTTGCTTAATTGCTTATCCAAGCAACTAAAGATGACGCTTTTGGAGTGTGTTCGAAGACAATCAAGTCCACTACTTGGTGTTCATCGCGATGGGCCAGGTGATGATCCATCGGAGTTGCTAGGCCATGCTTAATTGTGCTTATCCTAGCAACCAAAGATGACGCTTTTTGAGGGTGTGTTCGAAGACAATCAAGTCCACTACTTGAGTGTTCATCGCGATGGGTCGTTGATGATCCACCGAAGTTGCTAGGCCGGTTGCTTAATTGTGCTTATCCTAGCAACTAAAGATGACGCTTTTGGAGTGTGTTCGAAGACAATCAAGTCCATTACTTGAGTGTTCATCGCGATGGGTCGCCGATGATCCATCGGAAGTTGTTAGGCCAACCGCTTAATTGTGCTTATCCTAGCAACTAAAGATGACGCTTTTGGAGTGTGTTCAAGACAATCAATGGCGACGATCATGTACTGAGACATTTGCCCCCTTTTTTTTGTATTCTCCATTACTCATTCTCTTTTTTTATAGGATGGTGTTCATTTAAGAATTCAATGATGATAAACATTCCTACATTGCTCTTGTTGATCGTGAAAGAGATGATCCCGCATCGGGCACTAAAATGGTCATCCGTCGCCATTTCGTCGCCCGAGGGCATTCAAACTTTAGTGTGCAAGGATAATTTCTTGAGTGAAATGTCTCTCAAGCTTCCTCTTGGTACACACAACGTCAACCTGTTTATAAGCTTCATAACATCTTAAAAGACAAGCCACAGCTACGATGATTGCTTCCCGCTTGCTCGGTCAGCTCTATTCTTTCCAGCTCGCAAAATGGGGATCCCAAGTTGTTAGAATCATTGGAGATTTCTCTTTCATTCCCTGGTATCGGAAATGGATCAAGATGTCTTATTTCGCTTTCGCGAAGCTCTTGACTAGTGCGGTATTTATAACGCCGTCTACGCTTCACTCTACTCCTATGACATGGATACTAGCATCCTCGCGCACTTTTCGTGAGAGTTGGTGTCCTACTACCAACACGCTTCATACCGTGGCGTGTGAACCTGTCCTATTTCCTTGTGGGACCTTCACCGACTCGCTGGATTGCCCATTGTCGGAGAGATTTATGATGAAGCCACCCCCCATCCGAACATCATGAGGGCGCGAGCGAGGATGGCGACCGTCTTATCTCCAAAGCTTACGAACACCTACTTATGCTTATCATCATCTGAACAAAGCAACTTGAATCCGGGGAATAGAGTTTTACGCTCAACGGTGGATACGATTTTGGTACAAGAGAAAAATCACTCATACAAGACTTAGTGAAGAGACGCGAGATGTCTCGATTCTCGCCCCGAAGTCCCCCATAATCCCACCTTTGGTGAGCTTAGAGCTCGGTCGGCCCAAATGGACAATGAAGGATGCGCCATGCTTGATTTTCTTGGTGTCTCTGGTGATGTCGGAAGACAGACTACCTATACCTTTGCGCCTTTCTTGGCTTGTTGGCTGTGTGTTTTGTGGCTTCCCGAAAGTGAAGATAAACTCATTAGGCCCGATACCTTTGAAGTTGCTACTCGATGGCTCTGGGTACGACTTTTAGTCTCTTCGCACTCAGACTTGGCCGGTATCTGCGAGAGGTTTGAATGCAATTTCCGCATCTTCAAAGGCTTTGCCATTCGGATCTTTCTTCCCGACCAATACTTATATAGGCGGCTAGCGTACTACTTCGGTACCAACTATGATGTAGACCACTTCCCACCGTGTCCTTTGATGACCGTATTTTCAGGGACTCAAGGAGCTAAGTGTTTCAAAGAAGTTGATGCTCGGAGAACTCATCCATGATGGAAGGAAGGCGAAAGTGGGGTCTACCATCTTGAACAAAAACAAAAATAGCTTATATTTTGACGATGGTAAACTTGACGTCTTAAGTTTCAGCTACCTGGTCTCTCTTCGTTCTGCCTATCTAGTCATACGTCAGGGTGATTCTTTTCACGTTGAGCCTTATTTCCCCCATCGATTTATTGCGGACGGTTTGCTTTGTTCAAGATGTCCCCAGGGTTGCCTTGTCGTGGTGTTGAATCTGAAGCGTAACTTATTATGAAGCTTGAGATACTTGGAGGTTGTTATTGTTTCGGGGTAGTCGAGTCTAGACTTTTCGTCCCTGCTCGCTCATTAGACTGGCGCGCCGTTGACGACCTCAGAATTCCGTGATTGGTGGCCCGTGGTGTCTATCAAAGACCTAAGGAATAAGGTTAACATATTGTGTTCGAGTGTTGGATCCAGTTCTTCTAAGCCTAACAGGAGCGAGCATCAGCTTGTAGAAAATCCAACTTCAAAGAATAACTCAAATCCTGAAGGTACCTGCGACTACCTTAATAATGATACCTTACATAGGGCGGGGAGGATTTTAGACAGGTAATGAGTCCAAATCCCAAGCAATGGGAGGAGCACTTACGACGCGAGTCGATGTGGATTTCAAACATCTACGCCTGGGGAAAAGAAAATCTCCTGATTGTGTGCTTCGAGGAGCATGCGTTGAACTGTGACATTTTGATGGAGTGCCCGAATCATCTCATGTTGTTGCGGATCTCCTTTGGTAGACCTTTTCTCCCTTACACCCTTTTTTTTTGTGATCAATTTTTATTGCTTTTGTTATCTAGGAGATGACTTCAACCTTGAAATGGACATTATGGATATTCCCGACAACTCGGGACATCCCACAATGGTGCTTCCTCAAAAGTGACCCTAGAAAGGGAAAGGAATTGAGATTTGCAAGGAATTTGGTTTGCAAGAGTATAGGCGGATCTGCTAAGAGTTCCCCTCCTATTCACAATCATCAATCCGCTGAGGGGACCGCAAGACCGTCTGACGCTCATGCCAAAGCTGCGTAAGCTCTTATCATTGAGACACCCGAGGCTCATGTATCTAGTGCCTCGACCTCTATGCCCCCATCCCGGGTCCTTGATGAGAAATATCTTTGCTAAGGCGATTCGAGACATGGGTATGCAATATTTGGAAACACTAAGAGCAAGCATCCTTTAACGAGGTTGCGAAGAAATATGAGGAAGCCTTAGTGCTTATACGAGGGTATTGAAAATCTTAAAGGAAATCCCAATCCCTTGAAGCGCAAGATAGAATCCTATGTTAGTGCGGTCAAAGATCATCTTGCTTTAGGAAGAGGCTGCCTCAAAGTGTCAACGATCCGAACAAGTAAAAGAGAAGATCATTCTCCGGACAGAAGCGCTTAAGAAGGCTGAGCTCGATTATGATGAGATCGAGACAGAGCGTCTGGTACTTCTGAGAGAGCAATCTTCCAACAAGCTCAAGATCATGGAACTTGAAACTGAACTGGAGAAAGAGCGTGACAAGGCAAACCACTTGACAAATAGCTTGGAGGCCAAGGGGATCACTTTGACATCACTTGCAGCGAAGGTGGAAGACCACAAGAATGCCTTGAGTGATCTAGCAGCTACCCCCTCGTTTTAAGTACCGATAAGGTCCGCGACCTTGATGAGGGCAAGAGACGTTTGCTTGAGCTCCAGTCGTCACTCACTCACCCGGAATACATAGACTTAGAATGATTCCCTTTTTTTATGTGTTTTTATTTTATAGACAGGTGTGCACGGATAATTTATGTTTTTTTTTTTTTATTCATACTTGCAATAAGATGGACACACTCTTTGTCTTATAGTTATTTAACCGTTCACGGTTTATACTCTTGCGGCCGGGATTATTGCATTTTTTTTTTTGTTTCGCTCGTTCACGGTTTATACTCTTGCGGGCCGAGAGTATTACATTGATAGATTTTTTTTTTTTTTTGGTGTGGCTTCACTCGAGTAATGTTTATGTTACCCTAGCTGCCTACGTACTTGCAAAACATCAACAAATTGCTTTTACAAGATCAAACCAACGTAGTTCAAATGGCACATATATTTTCTTTCAACATATGCAGTTTATCCTCTTGCTTAGGAGTTTAACAACGCTCTCACTCTTCATGAGTAGTAGCGCTTCGTAAACTTGCCGTTGATAGGCCCCACACGTAATCCTTCGGCGTCAACAATTTTATATGCCCCATTAGTGTATACATCTTTGACAACATACTGACCATCCCATTTAGAACCGAATTTACTTCCCGTCTTCGGGAAATAATGATGGGTCTTTTAATTGCTAGGACCATGTCTCCAACTTGAAAGGAGCGAGGTCGAACTTTCTTATTGAAAGCGCGTGACAAACGAGCTTGGTAGCACTCTGATTTTTGTTGTGCTTGGAGTCTTTTTTCGTCAAGCGCCTCCAACTCGGTAAGTCGAAGTTTATCGTTTTCATCAGAAGTCAAGCCTTCTTGTATGGCAATTCGCAATGATGGAATTTGAAGTTCCAAAGGGAGAACGGCCTCAACGCCATACACCAAGGAGTATGGGGTTGATTGTGTTGCTGATTTATATGTCGTCCCCGTATGCCCATGGAGCTTCCCCTATTCTTTCATGCCAATCACGTTTGGACTTGGCAACCACTTTGCTCAACAAACTACAAAGTGTCTTGTTGAACGCTTGCCTAGACCGCTTCGGTCGTGCATTGTACATTGAAGATCTATGTTGGGTGAATTTAAACTTCTCACATAAACTTTTCATCAATTTATTGTAAAATGGTGTCCCATTGTCAGGTGACAATTCTTCGGGGTACACCATATCCGTAGATGATGTGAGTACGAATGAAGTCAACAACATTCTCTTTTTTTCACTTCACGTAAGGGGATGGCTTCGCCCATTTGGAAAAATAATCGCCGCCGCCAAAATATATGCTTGTCCAACGAGATGACTTTGGTGTAATTGGGCCAACTACGCCAAGTCCCCACGCTTCGAATGGCCGGATGCGACCTGTGGGGTGTAATGGCTCGGAGGTTGATGAATGAAGTTAGCATGAAATTGGCAAGCTTCACATTTCTTTGCATAGTCCATGCTATCTTGTACCATGGTTGGCCAATAGTAACCCATTCTTTTAATACGGCCATGCGGTTTTGGACTCGATCGATGAGCGCCACAAACTCCGAGTGAGCTTCCTCCATGGTTTGCTTTGCTTCTTCATCTCCGAGGCATCTTAACCAAAGACCATGGAAGGATCGTCGATAGAGAGTCCCCTTATAATATATAAAACCGCGAGGCTCGACGACGAATCTCTCGTCTTATGTTTTGGATCACTGGGCAATTTTTTATGTTCCAAATAATCAATAATTGGTCGACGCCAATCTTCCTTGTCTATTTGATAGACGGAGATTATGTCGACTTCTTCAAGATATTCGTCAACATCCTCGTCATCGGGAGTGACAACCCATCGTTTGCAAACAAGTATCGACATTATTTCTTCGCCCCAGGTGCCAAAGTGGCCGCAAGCCCGGCCGAGCGCATCGGCCCATCTTGTTGGCACTCCTTGGAACATGTTCTAACTTGATGGTATCAAGTTTGTCAAGCAATTGTGATGCTTACCTTTGATAAGGGATTAAATCATTCTTTTTGACTTCGTATTCACCCGACGCGTTGTTTTAGGACCAATTGGGAGTCCCCGTGAATGTCTAAGTCTCTAAGTCCCATTTCAATTGCCATTTGGAGGCCTATTATGAGTGCTTGGTACTCACCATATTATTGGAGCATAGTTGAGTTAGCACAAAAGAGTATGGCAGTATATGCTTTTCTGGAGAAATGAAGACAATTCCAGCTCCTGCACCGTCATGACGAGCGGCTCCATCAAAGTACATTTTCCAAGGTGGGAGTATTTCAATGAAAAACACATCTTCACCTGGTAGATCGTCGGAAAGCTCCCATTCTGCAGGGACTGGGTGGTCTGCGAAAAAGTCCGCTATTGCTTGCCCCTCGACGGCCTTTTGCGGGACATACACAATGTCATATTGTTTTAAAAGCATAGCCCACTTTGCAAGTCCGCCGAGACAACACGGGCCTTAAGAGAATGTATTTTATCGGGTCGACCTCGAGATGACATGAACTCGTATGAGCCTCGCATGTAATGTCTTAATTTTTGGATCGCAAAAATCAAAGCAAGACAAATTTTTTCAATAGGTGAGTAATTCAATTAAGCACCCACCAAAGTTCGGCTCAAGTAGTAAAGAGCTGTCTCCTTACGGTCTTCTTGCTCTTGAGCGCACATTGCCCTCAGAGATCGCTCTTGTCTGCGATATAAAGGATGAGTGGTTTCCTTTTATTGGTGCCCCCCAAGACAGGGGGAAAAGACAAATACTTCTTTATACTTTCGAAGGCTTTTTTACATGAGTCATCCCATTTGAATGGGGCATCCTTTTTCATGAGATGGCTGAAGGGGATGACATCTTCCCGCTAGATTAGAAATAAACCTTCGAATGTAAGCAAGACGCCCTTGGAGGCCACGTAACTCCTTAAGGTTCTTAGGTTGGGCATCTCTTGGATGGCCTTGATCTTTGCTTGGTCAATTTCAATACCCCCGTGTCTAACAATGAAGCCTAGAAACTTTCCTGAGGTGACGCCAAATGCGCATTTGAGGGGGTTCATTTTTAATTGACATTTTCGTAGTCTTTCAAAGACTTTACGGAGGTCATGCGGATGATTCTCCTTCTTCTTAGACTTTACCACCAAGTCATCTACGTAGCACTCCACGATTTTATGCATCATATCTTCAAAAATTTTTCGCATTGCACGCCGATACGTAGCTCCGGCATTTTTCAAGCCGAAAGGCATGACTTTGTAACAAAATATCCCTTTAGGGGTACGAAATGCGGTTGCTTCTTGATCTTCGGGAGCCATGTGAATTTGGTTGTATCCAAATGGTACAATCCATGAATGACAAAGCCTCGATGACCAGGTGGTGGCATCAATCATGATTTCCGTTACTGGGAGTGGAAAGTCATCCTTCGGACACGCATCGTTCAAGTCACGGAAGTCCACACAAACTCGTAACTGTCCATTTTTTTTCGTACTGGCACAATGTTTGCTATCCAAGTAGGATACTTGACATCGCGAATAAATCCTGCATCGATGAGCTTGTTTACTTGCGCCTCAATTTCGGAATTAATCTCGGCCGAAGCGTCTTTGGGATTGCTTCTTTGGCTCGACACCTTTTTTGATGGCTAAGCGATGGACAGCGACTTTTGGGTCGAGTCCTGGAATCTCCTTATAACTCCATGCAAATACGTCTTTGTAGTCAGAGAGTAACTTGGAATATTTTTGTTCCTCCTGTTGGGTAAGAAAAGCGCTCACGTAGACGGGCGTGGCTCTTCTTGAGTTCCAAGGTTTAACTCTTTTAACTCATCGACGGTGGCTTGCCCCCCATCTTCAAGAGTTTTAGGAGCCTCATCTGTTTCCATCTCCTCGTCACTTTCAGGAGCCTCATGCCCTGTGATATGGTTTGAAGAAACAAATTCAACATCTTTGTCTTTTTCTTGACTAGACGAACTCCTTTGGTTTGTTAACACTATGACACGACCTTTGGCTTTCAAGGGTGCATGTCCAATGATGTCTACCACTCTGTACGCCTCATGCGAGACGGGATAACACTTTGAGGTGCGTCCCCGCCTTTGACTTCATTTTCTCTCTTGTGATGCGACTTAGTACCGACCGTCTTTGTTGTTTATCAATTGAGGTCGATGCACCAAGACGTTTAAAGACGAGATGCTTTATTCTTAGAAGATCGAAGATTTTGCAAGGGTGTTTGTATTTTTGACTTCACACCTTCATTAAGTTCGTGTACACCAAGTCTGTTAAAAACCGATGTATGGTCCTTTACGACAGGAAACTGCAGTCGATCAAATACCGATATTTTTGGATGAGACACATTATTTTCATCTTCATTTTCTTCAACTTCCTCCGCAAGAATATACCGCGAAGAAGAGGTTGTCCCTCTACGCCGTGCGTAAATTTTGATGGGTGTTGGGGTTTCAAATCCCAAACCTACTTTAGTCGGATGTACCTCAACGCCATACTCTTGCGGTTTCTTTTGTGTGTCATTAATTCCATGAGGATCAACCTCAATGACATTGCCCATGGGCACTGGATTCTCGAAGTCATAACCGGACTTCGCCAAGAGTTTATAAGCATTTGGGTCAAACCTACCCTTGTTAAGCCATTTTCTCCTAGATTGATCAACACATTGTGAGGTTGGAGGCTTAACAATTTGATTGTGATTGGCTCCAGATAAAGGAACAACCACTTCTTGCTTTAAACATTGAAGAGTAGTCTCATCTACTCCTTTTTCTTTCTTTAGCTCTACTTTCATAACCTGACACCCTGCAAAAGGTGACTCCCCTTCCTTACGACGTGATTTAGGGATGTATCGCAGGGACCGGAGTCGGTATCGCCTTCTTCGTTGCTTTAATGGGTTGAGCAACAACTTCTTTACCTTTTCCTTGCATTTTTGTTGTTGCATCTCGGTGGTGGCTGACTCGCTAGAGCTTGAAGACGAGGGAATATCACCATTTTTATTTGTACCCCTTTTCCCTGTTGAAGGAATTTTAGATGGCAACATCTCGCTTGAGGGTTCCCCATCTTCGAAGAACTTAGCATCGGCAAAGTACGAATCTACCGTGCTAAAGGGTTTGACATCCCCATTTATTTTCTTCTCGCCTCCACGATAAAATTTCAGACATTGATGGAGGGTTGATGCGACTACCCCATTTTCATGCAGCCAAGGTCGTCCAAGCAACATTTTATACGACGTCTTTGTATCTATGACATGGAAGAGAGTAGATGATGTTAACTCTCCCATCACAAGGTCAAGACGTATTATGCCTATGGCACGCTGACTGTTCAAGTTGAATCCTTGGATCATTAGACGACTATCAGAAAGATCTTCCATAGTGATCCCTAAATCGGCCATGGTGGATTTTGGCATGATGTTGACACCGAACCTCCATCCACTAAGAGACGATTCACTCTCTTGCGAAAATATAACCAGAAACGAACAAGGGTCGGTTGTGAGGTTTTGAGCCCAACAATAAGTCTTCATCAGTGAAGGCTAAGGCAAAATTACATGACGCGCATTTAGCCGAACTTTCTATTGGCTCTCCAGCATCCTTCACTTTGTCAAGGTATAGTTCTGGGTGCTGAAGTGCAAGAGCCACTTGTCGACACATTTCTCGAGGCAAATGAAAGATCTGCCTCCATCCCATGCGTGTAGGAAGAGCTTCTAAGATAGCCAATATCTTTGGATCTATCTCCGTCCCTGAATGTTGGACAGTTACTTTGACGGAGATTTCATTTTCTTTAACAGGCTCTTGATCCTCCTCCTCTTCTTTTCCTTCTTCATCCTCAACAAATGAAGTAGCATTAACAGTAACCGTAGTGAAGTAATCTTCAGGTTAGAATTCTTCTAAGGTTACGGGGTAAGTGGATCCTGCTCAAGCAAGTCAATGGCGCATACTTGCTGTTTAGTATGTTTTTTGACTTTTTCTTTCCTTTCGAGCGTTTGAGCCCTTTGTTTTTTGATGCTTCTTCTTACGACAAACAGACTTTGGTTGAGGCTTCGACCGCCGCCTAGGCCTCCTTCTAGTGACCAACGTCCACCCTTCTTCATCCTCTCCATGTTGGTTGCCGCTTGGAACACCGTGCTCACCGGATGGCACATCATCAACTTGGAGAACCTGGTCGCAAAGACATGTACAATTATCCGGCTCCAAACTCCCAAACTGCAGAGTTTGAGCCTCCCAATAAGAATCTAACATCGCGGAGGCGTGATTAGCTTCAAAGAACTTCATCAAAATCCAAGACAATTTTCCCATCCTTTGCAAGTTGCATAATTCTCTCCTTAAGTGTTATACACTTTTCTATGGGATGACTAATCAACCTGTGATACCGACAATAGTGAGGATCGGAAGTCTTACCGACCTCTGCAGGACGCTTAGCTTCGGGCAACTCAATGACTTTGTTTTCAAGTAAATCATCTAACATCCCTGACAAATCCGAGTCTGGAAATGGATATTTCTTTGCTTGGAGTTCTTTCAAGGTTGGCCTATTTTTTCTAGGTTCTTGAGAAGATGAACCCTTATTCTTTTCGATTGCCCGACCTTGCTAGAGATCTTGACGGGCGAGGAGGACGTGATTGACATTGACTCCTTAGTTGAACTTTTCGCGTCTTGTCGGCCTTTTTAAAATCCTTCTTCTCTTTCTTGTATTCTCGAAGAAGTGTTGCTTTTGCCTCTATTGTTGGCAATGGTAAGCTCCATGTCATGAGCTCGTGTGGCCAATTCTTGAAAAGTCCTAGGTTTTATACCTTGCAAGATATAAAGCAAGTCCCAATCCATTCCTTGAATGCACATCTCAACAGCAGAGACTTCAGTTAGGCGATCTTTACACTCTAGACTCAATGCGCGCCAACGATTGATGTAATCGATGACTCGGCTCATCCTTCCACTGGTGAGTCTTAGTCAGTTCAGTCATACTGACAATACGTCGAGTGCTATAGAACCTGCTCGAGAATTCCTCCTCCATTTGATCCCAATTGTCAATGGATTGTGAGGGTAAATCCGTATAGCGGTCAAAGGCCATGCCTTTAAGGGAACGAACAAATTGTTTGACCGGGAAATCATTTGTGGTACCCAAGATTGTTGCATGTTTCCACAAAGTGAGAAATGTGCCGCTTAGGATTTCCTTTCCCATCGAATTCGTTGAAACTTGGGGGGTTGATAGCCAAAAGGCATCTGCAGCCTTATCGATCCTTTTGGTATAAGGCTTCACATAGCGATGATCGCCATGAGAACTTTCTCCAAGTTGATTTTTGACGGCGCGAGCTATCAATAACTCAAGTTGGCGTGCTGTAGGTGGGAGGTGAATGTCTTCACCACTATCTCCTTCACTTTCATCACCCTGTCTTGATGCTGCGTCGCCTTCCTCCAGTTTCTTGTTGAGGGCAACGATTTGCTCATTTTGGAGTCGAATTTGAGTATCTTTTTCTTCTCCATCCTTCATTAATTTTTGGAGTAGGCTATTCATTTCAAAGAAGTTGTTCCTCAACTTGCCTTAGCCGAGGTCACCATAACGAGACAGCGGTGTTCGATTGTGAAGACAACAAGGGTTCCTCTAAGTCGAAAAATCGTTAGAGGTGATGAGACAAAGAATATCATCACTTGTTTCATTGTCACTCTCTACATTGAGTGGATCAAAGAGAGGGCTAGTGTGAACGGTCAGCTGTTCGACTTATCGAGATGAGAGTTGCTTCCATATTTGAGAAGCAATGAATGATGGCTCGTGTTCGGGCCAAGCAATTGAGCCAAACACGGGGTTTCACGCTCCTTGTGTGAATCGGACATGATGGATGATTCAGCAGGCAGAGCTTAAAGAGTTTTCTCTCGCTTGGTAGGAACATTTGCGGTTGAAGCTTAGCAAGCAGCGAAGCATAAATGACCTTTTTCATTCCTCTAGTGCGAAAACCAAGAGTCATGTCATCCATAAAGTCACCCAACGTTGCGGATTTTCGTAGGGTGTCGGCGAAGTTTTCTGAAGATTGAGAGATGTTCTTGCTTGAGGCCATTTCTCGGGTTTGTTGATGATGACGAAATAGAGATGAGAGGCGAGAGATGGTCCCACTGAGCGTGCCAAAATTTGTATACACAAATTTCGAGTCAAAATATATATAAGACGAGGAAACAAAGTAACAAAGAAGTTTTATTTCAATAAATGTATTGAGTACAATCTCGTAAACAGTTTATAATAAAAATAAACTAAGTCCTCTCGATTTCGTTCCGTAGCTTGAGAGTGACACTTGTTGATGTCGACGTGGAGCCGAGTGTAGCCGACGTTTTTATCAAAGTCAACCTGAGTTTGAATGTGGGATGACGTTTTGTCAACGTCAACCTGAGTTTGAGTTTTGTTTGGGTGTATTCGAATGAGGGCTGACAAAAGCTTGAATCTCAATCGAATTTGTTTGAATGTATCTGAACAGTCGGCACAAATTTGATGTGCTTGTTGACTATTTGCAGAGAGAATTGCCGAGAGAATTTTATGAGCTCTTGAGAATAATAATTTTTCGCCCCTCAATGAAGGAAGTGAGACCTATTTATAGGGAATGGAGAACCCTTCATGGACTTGGTAGCTTATGGGCTTGGGCTAGTTTATGACTTGGAAGTCTTTTTTACCTTTGCCATTGACCATTTTATTTGGACTATAAAATTGGTCAGCCCAAATAGTTGACAACCCAAATTATATTTATTTGATTTAATTTGGATATTTTATTTAGGTGGGCTAAATTAATTAAAATGGGCTAATTATATTTATTTTTTAACTCAATAATAATCAATTTATTTTAATGTAACAACACTAATAAATTTTTAGTGTCTACAGTGTTATAGTAACATTAGAAACTTTTTGGAAGAAGTCGGGAGAGTGCAAAGATGACTAGCTAGGATAGCGGGCTTAAAAATGATGCGAAGAAATGATGTTCGACAGAGCATACTAGCATAGTACTCTTATATGCTCGACATAAGAGAATTGAGGCATATAATCTACATAGACGAGCATTGGAGATAATGTCTTGACTCATGCAGGCGACCCCATCTCGTGTAGGGGTGTGCACCGGTCCAAACCGGAACCGGGTTGGACCGGTGGACCGGAATCCAAAATTTTTTTGGATCGGGACCGGACCGGAAAAGTCCCGGTCCGGACCGGAAAAGTCCCGGTCCGGACCGAAAAAGTCCCGGTCCGGACCGGAAAAATCCCGGTCCGGTCCGGTTTTGGACCGGTTGGACCGGAATTTATATTTTTTTATAAAAAAAAACTTTTTCTTACATTTAAATATATTTATAAATTCAATATATTAAAATATAATAATTCTAAAAGTAATAATCTTAAAGGCAATAAATATGAGGTTTTAACTTTCTAACTTTTTAAGTTTTAAACTTTTTTTAACCTTTAAACTTTTTTTTTTTTTTTAAAAAAACATGAATTCCGGTCCGCCGGCCCGGGACCGGAAAATTCCGGGTTTGGATGGACCGGGACCGGAAACCCGAAATCCCAACTTTTCATGGACCGGGGGACCGGACCGGAAAATTCCGGTCCGGTCCATTCCGGTCCCGTCCGGTCCGGTTCGGTCCGGTCCCGGTCCAAAAGTGCACACCCCTAATCTCGTGGGGATTTAGGCTTTGACAATGTTATTGTTGCTATGATATAGACACTCAAGAGTGGTCTTTTTCTCCAAAAACAAAAAACTTGCTTTAGTTGCTAGAATCGGACGTGTCTCGTTGATCCATTTTAGGAAGACATTTTGATGTGCGGTTTTCGGTTGTATTTTGAATTACACATCCTACCCGCCAAGAAGCGATGTTATAGTCCAATCATCGGATCTTGATCGAGTACTACCCGAAACCGATTTTTGTGGCAAAAACCTTCCAACATAAAAGCCGGAGCTCTTTAGGTTCAAGTAATTCACAATCACGGTTAACATGACAGTAATGAGTGACGTACTCGGTCTATCTTCCGGATGTTCTTGAACACATAACAAGCCAATTTGGATTGACCTCGTAGTTGGTACGCATAACTCGAGTTACGGATCAACGGATCTGCTAGATCCAAAGCCGTACCTTCTTTGAAAAGCGTCCATGCCTATACAATTTTCAAACACACTTGTTTAAGACAACATGACGCCCTTTCGGAACACGAAATTCACGCACTTTGTTAGAATGAAGACTTGTCTTACATGTCCAAGAAGGTTGTGATGGTGGTCTCGGATGATCGAATCCTCTATTTTTCTTGCCACTTATGATCTCAAGAACTAATACTCGAAGCTAAAGACATCGGATTTCCTTGAAAATAGCCCATCGATAGTGTACTACGGAGGCATGTAGCCACTGCTATGACCAATTAACAAAATATTAAGACACTGGTCTGGGATCGGAGTTAGGCGGAAAAACAATTTGAGATGAAAAAGGTTACTATGTTCCAACAACTCGCATTGTCTGTGCTTCATCTTCATTTCCATTAAATGTTCTAGCCAACCCAAAATCAGAGATTTTTGGATTCATCTCGGAATCTAGTAGTATATTGCTCGCCTTAAGATCCCGATGAACAATTCTTAGTCTAGAATCTTGATGAAGATATAGAAGTCCTCGAGCAATTCCTTTGATGATCTCTAAGCGCTTTGGCCAATCTAGCAAGTTATTGCTTGTTGGATCTGCTACATTTACAACTACTATAAGCCAACTATATCATTTGGATTAATATTATTCCAATCAAGAGCACAATCATTGACTGTATCCTTATCAAAAATAGAAATAATAGATCTAAAGAAAAAACATACCAAATATATAGCAGTCCAAGCTTTTCTTGGGCATGTACTCATAGATAAGCAGCCGCTCTTCTGCTTCAACGCAACATCCTATAAGTCTCACAAGATTTCTATGCTGGAGCTTTGCAATAAATATAACCTCATTCTTGAATTCGTCTAGTCCTTGTCTTGAATCCATAGAAAGCCTTTTCACAGCTATCTCTCGTCCATCACTCAACACTCCCTAACAAATTATTAGTACAGATTACAAATGCTCAAAGCAAAGATTACTGCCTTGTTTAATCAAGCAATCAGATTACTAGAGCATCTACGCAAATTTCTTATTGAGCACATATTTGGCTAAGACAGGTGTTGTTCCGTTGGGGACATTTAATAAAAATAAGTTTTAGGAATGATCAAGTCCAATCAGGTGTAAGCGTAAGATGAAATAGATCCAATCATGTCTAATAAATTCATTTCAGATAAGTTCAAGTAAGGAGAATTTGCCCTCGGAAAGTTTTGTACTGCGACTGCTTGCAGAATGTCAAATTATTCTATCTCAATGGTCGAAATTTCTACCGAAGATGCGACAGAGCCGTGAGCTTGATGCCATGAAGCAAATTTCACAATCCAGTTTCATAATGGTGAAAAATTGGAGAGCACCGACAGGCTGGCCAATATTCTACTTTTACAAGATATGCAAGTTACATACTAGTAAATCACTCGACACTAGCATAAACACAAGTCCTGCTCATGACAAGTACCAAGTCAACTTTTACTTCTGTTGTGGTAATTAAGTATAAAGTCAATTTCCCCCTAAAAAAAAAAAAAGTATAAAGGCAATTTTATTGCAAAATGCAATATATGTTATCTTCAACATATCAAACTCCTTTTCAAAACCATTCACATCCAACTCTTGGCCAAAAAATGCGTGAAAAGTTTTGAGGAACTTTGTTTTAGTCTTCCTCAATTCTGAAATAAGTAAAAACACTTCTCCCAAAAAGCTCTCACATGATATAGAGAAGTGTTTCACTTATTTCAGAACGGAAGAAGTATTTTTTTTGATCGTGGGAGTTATCAGGAACTGAAATGGCAGGAGTTAAACCTCTTTTTCAGTCACTCTTTTACAATCTCACTATTTTTTTTTCTTTTCCTCTACTTTCTTGGGAGAGGGGGGTCCAGGGTATTAGAGATAATCATGTATTATCTTCAACTATCTTGTATTTATAGTTGTGATATATAATACATTTGATATTATATGATAGGATTGTAATACTACTATACTAGGATATCATATCTTTTAGCTAATACCTCATTATATAAATAGGATGTAAAGTCATAAGGAAAATTTGTCAAAAACAACCTTTTAATACAAGTTTTACGAAAGCAATGCCTTTTAAAAAAATCTAGCAAAATAAGACCTTAAGAAGAAAATATATTGCGAGAAATAACCTCGACCCATTTTCCAAAGATTGACCAAGCATTTTTCAAAGTTGATTCGTTAAAACCAAACATGTGGAGGGCGCGTGAACAACATCTCTTATGTTTCAACTCTTTTTTTTCTCCATTTTCGACATTGACCAAATATTTTCGGACATTGAATTCATCGGTATATGAAGGAAATGGAGTTGAAACATAAGAAATGTAGATTACGTGCCTTGCCATGTTTGGTTTTAGTGAATCGAAGCCGCAAAATATATACTTGGTCAACGCCTAGAAAATGGTTCAAGGTTGTTCCTTGCAAAAAAATTATTTTTAAGGTCTTATTTTGCGTATTTTTTTTAAAAGGTTGTTTTCGCAAAACTTTGAATATAAAAGGTTATTTCTAACAAATTTTCCTTGAATATAATTAACAATCATTTTACTCATATTCATTCTCTCTTATTCTCCTAAAGTTATCACAGGGTCCTTGCCTTTTCGAAGTGAATCCGATGGACTGTTCGTTAAACGAAAGCACTAATGAAAGTAAATTGTAGATGGAAACCTTAAAAAGAAAATTACCTTGTATACAGGCCCAAAGCCACCCTGTCCAAGTTTGTTATAAACGGAGAAACTGTTTGTAGCTTTAGCTATCACATCAAAAGCATATATTGGCAGCTCAGATTCTCCTTCATTGTTGTTATTAATGCTGATTTTACTACTAGCATTGCATTTTGCTGTCAAAAATATCACATGTAAATAATTTGAAGCCAAAATACTGCCTCTATCAATATGTTTATGGAGGGAAGGGGAGAAAAGAGAAGGCGAAGAAGGGGAAGGAAGGAGTGTGCTTCCAGTTTTCTTGCAAATCTTTTCAATCAACATACTTGGCCGTCTAAAGGAAGAACAAGAATGGATTATTCCCAATTCTTTCATTCACATTCTCTAACGATCTAGCCCATATATGCATAAGGGAAAACAGACCCCTTGCTCTCCGAATTCTCTCATCCAAGAACACTATATATGCAGGGTTATAGTTCAGTAGAAGAGATAATCTTCGTATCTCCAAAACACTGATGGAACTTCTAATTTAAGAGGAAACAGTAGCAGCTGAAACATTGAAAAAATAGCAAAAGCTATAATTCCACACACATACCTTCGCTCTTCCGCCGCCTCCACAAAATATATAATGTAGCTCCACAGAGAACCATCACAACTGATAAAGTGGAGCGTATAGGAATCCATAGTCGGTTTTTCTTATCACCACCTATACATAGATAAAAGAATATAAGATTTGTAAGTTCTACAATAACTAGAGTCACAGCCCAAAAAATATCTAAATCCATGACAATATTAACAAATCTAATGATTATAACAAACCCAAAATGGTTCATACCCAAACCCAACTCAGAAAAGGGCACCTTCACATATAAATCTTGTCCAGAACCTGACAAAACTTTCACATCAATCACGGTATTAATCCACAACAGGCACCCACTTCCTCCATTAGTTATGTCTAAATTAGCATACGCCACACAAGAGCAATTCTGCAAGCACATTCCCCTACATTCGTCGAGCATCATTGTTGTATTATACCAGGAATATCTCGTGTCAGGCAATTTAACATGAGGATACTTGATGAATCCATGACTAACATTGCAATTCAACGGAGCACTACGAACACACCCATCCATCCAATTTCCTGCATTCCAATTTGTAACGGACTTGGGCACAAATCCATTCATGCATTGACATTGCGGAGCATTTGCAAGGTTACAACTACTAAACGCGCCACACATACCATAAATGTCGCAAATACCGTCAGGTTTCGAAAAGTACGTAGCCCAATCTTGTGTATGATTAATCCATTGTTGACGTTTGATTTGTCCAGAGGGGTCCAATACTCTGTTAGTGATGAGTGAGAATTTAGCATAGACATAGTACATCTCCTTGTTATTCAAAACAAACTCAACATCATTAGGAGAAAAAGTTGGTAGCCTAGTAGTACTTGAAAACCAGAGACCATTCCATGGACCATCTCGAAACTGCACAACATTATCTCTCAAAAGGAATGGTTGTGGGTATCCTGTGGGATCAATCCGGTATGTATAGCTACCTGGGGAAGGATCATCGCTGCTTTTCCAGGAAGTTAGGAATCGATCCAACCCAGTAACGAAGTTCATTCCCAACTTCATTTCTGATAGCTGAGTATGACAGGGATAATCAAAACTCTGCCATAAGATATTATCATCTTTTGGATCTCTGACAACAAGGTTCCCTGAGTCCAAAAGTTGCGCAACTGGATTTGATACTGATCTTGATGTGTTGCTAGACCATACCACTCCTCCCGTGCTGTTGACAAGTGTCAGAACAGACTGATTGGTCATCTGAAGAACGCCAAATGAATCTAAAAGTGGAGACTCTCGATTGGCAACCCATACATACGTCATGACTGAGATATTCTTGAACCAAATTCCCACATATCTTCTCGTGCTGCTGCCTGGACTGAAGAATCCCAGCTCGAAGTTCCCACCTTTGGAAACCAAAGTCTTACCATCATGGAGTGATTGGATTGGAGTGACAGTATCCAGAGCAGTGGAGGTAGTTAACATCAACGAAATCATGAGTGACCAAAAAAGAAGGCGGCCATATGAAGCTGATTTCATCTTGCACAACTTTGTTTGCAGGCGAAGGTGTGAAAAGCTGAAAATTATATTCAGGGGTTGTCACCTTGATATATGCAAATGGTATGTAGACTCACTCCATTACATATAGCTTGAGGTTCACAAAGAAATACATTCAGTTAAGCTGAAAATCAATCTCTCAAAGAGTTGTTCGAAGTCGTAATCCCCTCGATGACTAAAGTCAGCATAACAATTTATTGATTTTGGCTATAATTGAGGTTTTTCAATCCACCTTTACCATTCTGTACGTTGTGAAGCACTTACATCATCAAAGTGGAATAGTAATATCACAGATATGGTTATTGTCTGTTGTGGGAATACATGAACCACATACCATAATCATATGGAAAATTGTACGTTAAAAAGGACCCACAACTCGGCTGCCTTAAATACTTTTCTGTATAGTTGGAAAATCAATTCACAATCTTGCCATAACAAAAAGGAGACACGCCAAAGACAAGTCAATGGTTTAGTATCAAAGTAGACAATGTTGGGCACAAGCTTTTGTCAAAAATGGACTGGAAAGAAGGTGTGTTTTACTATATTATGGGTGGGTTCTCTTCACCTTAATAAATTAAGTTTTAGGTCCAATCAGTTTAGTTCTGTTCAGATAAGTTCAGTTCAGTTCAGATAAGTTTCAATCAGGTCCAATCAGGGAAATAAGTTCCAATCAGGTCCAATAAGTTCCAATCAGGTGCAATAAGTTCCAATCAGGTCCAATAAATTCTAATAAGGTCCAAATAGTCAATGATTAATAAATTTGAATTAGAATATTAGTTAAAGTACCATTATGATTATTATATAGTATTATATTTGTAATATTGTCTATTATTTTATTATTCATATTACGATTAACTGATATGTTATTATTAAAAAATTTAATTAAAGTACCGCTATGATTATATAGTATTATATTTGCATTATTATCTATTATTCTATTACTCATATTACTATTGACTGATTATGTTATTATTAAAAAATATTATAATCATGGTCAAATAAGTTTAACAATAATAATCTTCATAATTATAATATTTTACAGTTTGTCTTTAAATTTCGTTACTAATAACAATGAAAGATATAAATGTTATTAATTGATTTCCTACTAGTGCTTTATGAAATCAAAGCAACACTATTAGATATATTAGTGGTGAAAGTTGTGTATAGACAAGCATATAAACAGTATTTTTTTTGTTAAAATGTTAATCATAAGAGATAACTAATAATTACTATTTTTTTGAAGGATAAATTTTAATGATTATTATGTTATAATAAATTTTGAGGGATAGTATTTATATTAGGGGTAATATTTATGTTATTACTCATCAATTTTTTTGTTAAATAAGGTCAAATAAGTTTCAATTAGGTCTAATAAGTTTCAATCAGGTCAATAAGTTTCAATCAGGTCCAATAAGTTCCAATCAGGTTCAATCAGGTCCAATAAGTTGAATCAGGTCCAATCAGGTCCAATAAGTTCAGTTCAGTTCAGTTCAGGTCCAATAAGTTCAGTTCAGTTCAGGGTTATTCAGGTGAAGAGAACGCACCCTATATGCGGCCTCGCATGCATGAATTATGAGGTCCATGCACTAAGATATACTTCCTCCGTATTTCAATACTTGCAACGTTTTCCATTTAGGAAGTTTTTTGTTACTTGCAACATTGACATTTTTGGCCATATATTCTCTCTCTCCTAGCACATGGAAGTTCTTTTATCTCTCTTTATATCTCTTTCCTCTCCTTGGTCCTTGTAGTAGATAGAGTAAATTATTTCCTCTCATTCATTTATTTATGCATTAAAATGGCTAGTTATGCAATTGAAATTCTTCTAGCAGGATTGAGGTTTTTGCATTTCTGCTCATTTCATCTCTTAAAGTGTCTGTTATGGTGGCTAATAGCTGCTTTGCATATGTAGATGAATTATGACTACTGCTATTTGACTCATTTTCCCAACAGAAAACTTTAATAACTAGGGGCCATTTGTCATTGTTGCAATTTTTAAGTTCTCTATTCATCACATGGGGCTCCGAAAACCCTTTTGTAACTGAACAAACAGAGGAAACAGTTTTTGTTTCTCAGTACCGAAATCTGAATTTTGGCTGACACTGAACAGGACTCGTTCATCATATCTTGGTTTTGACCCTGCAGGTGAGGGCCTGGGCAGTTCTAGGAAAGGTATTGCTGATCCTATTAGTGTGTGAATCCGCTGGAAGCAGCTTGAACTTGCAGAGATTTAAGTGGAATGTAAAATTTTGTGTATCTCTTGGAGAAATCGATTCTGATTTGTTTTGATACTTATTATGTAGTGAAAATGAATCATTTCAATTTCATTCTGTTTCTTTCTTCCATGTTATATCGTATAAGGGAAAAATGAATCCCTTATTTCACCCTCCATTGTCCATTCCCTTGCATTCAAGTTCCACTATCAAAATGTGCTCTCTTGGTGTGTTTTTTTTGGTTCGGGAAAATGAGAGGAAGAAACCGAAAGAGAAAGAAAGCAACTAGATTTTGGAAGTTTGGTTTCATGGAAAGGGATAAGAAAGTATTTGTATCTCTTTCTTCCTGAGTTTCATCAATGTTGGGAGGAAAAAATCGGAATAGTCATAAGTTTTTCATTTCATCGTCATATAGTTTTTAAAACAAACGGAATTTTACACATATTGGCTATTGCGTCTTATTAGGAAGAACTAGTATTTAGGCTCGGGCGATGCACGGGGTTTATACGTGCTACAATTTAGTAGTAGTTAAATAAGTCATCTCATACTCATTTTAAAAAGTCATCTCATTCATTATATCGATCCACCCCTCCTAAAAGTAGGAAGTTGGCAACCGTTCCCGCAATAGTGAGCGAGGCTCTGTTTGGTAGGGCGTAAAAGGTTTAAACTGAAAACTATTTTCCTCATTTTCCATTGTTTGGTTTGGCCTGGAAAATTGGGCTGTAAAATAAGGGTGTAAAATGATTTTCCACCATAATGAAAACATTTTCCCCCAAAAATTGAGAGGAAAACGTTTTCCTTCTCTCGACATTTTGGAGCATCGACTTTCTCTCTCATCTATACTCGGCTCTCCCTCTCATCTACACTCAACTCTCCCACACTCAACTCTCCCTCTCATCTACACTTTTTCTCTCATCAAACCGGGAAAATCTGGAAAATCTCACGCCATTTTAAAGCGGATTTTCTCAATACATCTTCTCAATTCGTCGAATTTGGTACATATTTGTTCTAATCTCTATTTTCCTCTTATAAATTTTGGTATTTAGGATTTTTCTACAACATTCTATTATTTTTAGGGTTTGTTTCTTTGAAATATTTGATTGTTTTTATTGTTCTTTTTGCATAAAATTCGTTTTTTTAGGGTATTTTTTTGCAAATTTATTTGATTTACTTTAGGTTAATAAGTCCAATTATTTCTAGGGTTTTGATTATTTGATATAGTTTTGATTATTTGAATAGTTGTTTTTTGTTGGTTGTTCTTTGCAAGAATCCCAACTCGGGTTTAATTTGGTTCGGTTGATTTCAAATTCAACCTCAACAACATTAGCAATTAGAGTCCAATTATGGTTCTTTTAATAGTTGTTCTTGTTGTTAGTTGTTGGTGTTGTTTGGATAGAAATGACGGTTGTTTTGAAGAGTGATTCAGTCCACATTAGAGAGGTTTGGAATGAAAATCTAGAGGAAGAATTTGCTCTAATTCGTGATATAGTGGATGCATACCCTTTTGTTGCTATGGATCTCGAGTTTCCTGGTATTGTTCTTGGTATTTGTTGGAGATTTTGAGAATAACAACGATTTTAATTACGGAATTCTCAAGGATAACATTGACTTGTTGAAATTGATTCAGTTAGGTCTTACCTTTTCTAATGAACTAGGAAACTTACCCACTTGCGGAACTCATCAATTTTAGAAACGAACATCCTATCTGGGCTATTACACTTGAAAATTAAAGAATACTTCATATGGCTGCTTCACTATGACAGGAGGGATGAATGTGTGTAGTCATTGTGTTTAGTGGAGGTGTTTTTTTCATTTTTATGTAGGGTAATTTTCCGATGCAAGCTCTATTGTTTGTCTTCATGTTACCTCAGTTGCTGACTTTTCTCTCTGGTTTGTCTTAAGTTAGGAAACTATAATGGAGTCGAACAATGTTCAAAAGTCTCAGGTAATAATAATCTGTTTTGCCCATTAATAATTTGTTATATGTTCTCTCGTATTCGGGAACTAATTTCTTTGATTTTCTTTTTGTTTTTTCAAATATGTGTAGATAATCCGTAAAGGCATGATCATAGGTGCTGTTGTTGCCATTATTGCATCCGTCCTTGCTTTTCTTAAAGTAAATAAATCTAGGACTAGAAGACCTAAAATAATCAGGCAACCTTATGTTAATAGGGATAGCTTGAGGGACGCTAATATCGATAGTGTTTTATATTGTGGTGATAGTCATTGTCTTAGGCAGATTCATATGAGACCTAGTGCTTTTTTTAGCTTGTGTAATATTTTAGTTGAAAAGGGACTTTTGTCGGAAAGCAAACAAATGAGCGTCAAGGAGCAAGTACTACTTTTTCTATACGTGTTGGGTCATAATGTAAGATTTCGGGATGTTGGGGGAAGATTTTTTCGATCTACGTGGACTATACATTGCTACTTTCATATTGTGCTCCAAGCAATCCTTCGCTTGTACCCATATGTCGTGAAACCACCGGGGAATTGATCTGCAACTAGAAATTGGAACAATCCTAGATTTTTTCCTTGGTTTGAAGACTTCATAGGAGCTATAGATGGGACCCATGTACGTGCATCGTTCCTCTTGAGATGCAAGAGAGATTTCGGGGAAGAAAGGATAAGACAACGCAAAATGTTCTAGCAGCTGTTGATTTTGATCTAAATTCACGTATGTCCTAGCTGGTTGGGAGGGTTCTGCTCACGATTCAAGGGTTTTGGGTGATGCACTTAAAAAGGGGTTTAACGTTCCTGAAGGTAAAATATTCTCTTATTGATAGTAATGGTCTAAAGTTCATTTGTATTGAGTAAAATATTGATGATAATTTACGGATGTAGGGAAATACTATATTGCCGACTTTGGGTATGGGGACCGTAAAGGTTTTATGCCTCCATTTAGACGTGTTCGTTACCACTTGAAAGAATATGCCAACAACCCTCCCAAAAATGAACGAGAATTATTCAATCTTCGCCATTCTTCACTGAGAATGTGTATAGAAAGGGCGTTTGGAGTTTTAAAAAGAAATTTCGTGTCTTGGATGCGGAGCCTTTTTGGTCATATGAAACCCAAGTGGATGTGGTTCTTGCTTGTTGTGTAATACATAATTACCTTAGGGGGTTGATCCAAATGATGAAATTACAAGAGAGGAGACTTAGAGATTGCATCACAATACACAAGAACATCGCTTACTCGGAAGGAAGTGCGTGAAGAAACCAAAGAGTGTGTGTGAAAAAGCGAGATGCCATAGCATTGGCTATGTGGAATGCATACAAAAAGTGTCGAACTAATTAAAATTGTAAATTGTTATTTCTTGATTAAGTGAAGTTGTATTAGTACTGATTTTGCTCATTCTTACTATTACAAAAGGCAACATGAGTATTTTGTTTGTGTCTACTTTGTTCTCCCTGTTGCAACTATGTTTGTTTGTCCTTGTCGTCAATCCAGTTAAAATAGTTAACACACCACCGAGGCTCATGTATCATCTAAACTCGTAAGGTTTATTCCTTAGAAAGTGAGGAAATTTGCATTACATTTGTTGCAATCATTATTAGCAATAGTAGGAAATTTGAGTGGGGTTTTTGTTGTGCCTAACTACCTCGATTCTATACATTTTCTTGTGGTCTTTTATCATCCGTCTTGGGATTCAGCTGGTGCATTCATTTCTTAAAAATCATTACACCTTTCGGAAATATGGCTTTGTTCCTCATTGAAAGTGTGCTGACAGTTTGAGTTTGGCCCCTGAAACTTTGGAAAGTTCTAGTGTCATACAGTGCTATTTGGTGCTGCCTGATATCCTGTGATGATTCTTGTCATTTGGCCAGATCTACATTAACATATATCAACTCTCACGGTTTTCTAAGACCCGAATATACATATATAATCTAATGTTTCGCTCACGATTGGTCTTATAGGTTGGGGGAGTAGATGGGGTGTTCTTTTTTTTGCTTCCGCTCCTTAGCATCTTCGGTCAATCGGGGTGCATAGAAAATAAATTGCTTCGTTTTCTTGTCTAATATGGGTTTTAGTGTTTTTGAAGTAATCATCTTTGCAGCATGCTTGGATTATGCTATAATGTTGAGAAATTTTCTCGAAATGGTTATTTAGATGAAAGAAGAGAAGAAAGCTAATTTTCGTTGGACAAAACCAATGTCCAAAGAGTTATTGGAATTTCTTGCGGAAGAAGTGAGGAAAGGAAAGCGGCCAAATAACACTTTCGGGACCGGCTCCTTTATAGTTTGCTACATAGATGATTTACGAAAAGTTTCACACCACATGTACTGCTGACCATGTTGAGAATCATATGAGGACAGTGAGAAGTAGTTGGGGAATTATTTCTCAAGTGCGGGGAAGATCCGAATTTGGTTGGAATGATAATGTAATGATGATAAGCGCATCTTCAACTACATATGACGCTTATGTTCGGGTATGTAAAGATCGATGTATCTAACTTGCATTATCAAGCTTTATTATTTGGTGTGTTCATGATTATACGCTATCGATCTCTCGTCTTTGGTTGTACGGACGAGAAAAAAGAGTATCAAATCAAATTTGAAATGAGATATCTTAAGATGAACTCATCTTTAAGTTATGCTATAATTTGGAAGTTGACCTTTCTTTTTATACCATTTATACGATTAGGTGAAGGTGATTATTGTCATGATGTACTTCGCATACGTTCTGTGTTGTTACGTGTCAATCTTTGTGTGGCGGACTTGTAGTTCAATTGTGGGCATATACTATTGAGCATTGTTTTTGACTCTTTGTGGTGAAGGTAAATAGTCTAGTTCAGTAAAATTCAGGCAAATCTTTCAATTTAAGAGCATATAGCTCACTACGAGTCTTATGGATTTGGGAAAGTGTTTTTATTTTGTTATGTGACTAGGTTAGGAAATTTATGGGATCGGGTGTAGTTGTCTTGATTTGTGTAAGAGTGGTTACCCGAGATATGGTTTGATTAATTGGAGCGGTGGACACAATGGACTCATTTTGGAGTAGAATGTGCAAAAAAATTCTTCTAGGTAAGTATTGGTGAGGGACCCGATATGAATGCTTGATCCTAGGACATTGGTTGAAAGTTCGAACCACCACCCTAATTAGAGAAGTGGTTTGTCATGGTAAGATTAGTTTGGCGGCATTAACTATTTGAATTGGTGTTTAGGTCAACAACTTTAACTCTGTTTTCTATATTTCGTGTCTTGCTACCTAGATTGGTTGCATCATCAATTGCTACCTTTATCTATGGTTCTCCTAGTGAAATAATATTTTTTGATCTTCTGGCTCCAAAACATACTCTTTGGAGTCAAATCTTTTAGAGTTATTCAAGCTTTATTTTGATTGATGTGTGTTAATCCTTTACTTGACAGCAATATCCATCTCATGAGAAATATTTGAACAAAAACATTGAGATGTATGAGGAGATATCGATAGTAGCGGGCAAGGACATTGCAAGGGGTAATTTTTGCAAGACGTTTGGTGACATTCGGACCTCAAGTGGACAACCAAGTGCTTGTTGAAACCGAGCCTACCAAGTCGAGACAAGTGCAACTTCTTCCGAGCCTAGGTCTCATAGGAAAAGGTCTCGGGTCGAAGAGGAAGAGGGTGACTTGCAACATATTTCGCTCAACTCGGAGAAGTTGTCATTTGCTCTCAAAAAAATTCGACAACCAACTTGATGTGCGGAAACTTTATGAAGAGATCATGAAAATGGATGATGTCGAAGAAGTCGTTCGTGTTGCTTCATTTGATCACTTAGTTGAGTGTGAAATGCTAGCTATGGCTTTCTTGACAAAGAGTGAACCTCATCCCAAGCTGTGGCTCCAAAATTTCGTCAAGTCTCTACGTTGAGTTTTTTTTATTCTACTAACTTTGTGATGAGAACTATATACATAGTATTTTTTTAGGGGTTTTTTTTATGAACTATTGTTATGCCTAGTAGTTTTATATTATCGTGTTATGGATTGTTCAAATTTTGGAAACATTAAAAAATGAGTGTTTGGTTTTTTTAATTATCTTATATTATTATGCTTGAAATGTAATACTTCCTCCGTTCTATTTTAAATGAAACATTGGGTGAAATGACACTATTCATTGATCAATTTTGATTCCAATTTATCGCCATTATATAAAGAAAAACATAGTCAAGTGGGATCTTGTTAGATTCGTCTCGATGCATACTATCAAATTATAACTTTTTATATTTTTTACGTGTGCACAACTAAAGATATTAATGATTAAAGAAGCGTGTTGGATTGCGTGAAAAAGCAAACGTTTCATTTAAAACAGAACGGGGGAAGTATAATATATTGTAATTTTTTTTGAATACATATCATATTTCTTCCTCATAATAATTTGGGGTAGCAATATGAGAAGAAATATAAAAAATAAAAAAGAAGTGACAACACTATACAATAATGAGTATCAAGATTCAATAGGAGTAGTTGATTTTCCATCCAACCAAACAAAGGAAAATGCTTACAATGGAAAATCATTTTCCATCCAACCAAACAAAGGAAAACTTTCATGGAAATGAGTTTTTCATTGTAAATGGTTTTCCATGTAAAACCATTTTCAGTTGAAAATGTTTTACGCCCTACCAAACGGAGCCTGAGTGTGAAAAACTTGAAATATACTGTAGATAAAGATTAGCAAATCTGAGCCCTTCATCTGAGTCTCAATTTGAGGCGCACGTTCTTTTAATTCTTTCCTCTTTCTCAATCTTTCGTCTCTTGAGTCTTGACGCTGGGCCGCACGATTTTTTGTTTCTCCTCTTCTTCGCTTCTGGTCTTTCTCTGGCTTTATACGCCATTAACATGGTGTCAGATCTTTCTCCATAGTTGTCAAAACATTAACGACAACTATGAAGGAAGGAGGAACCCACGAAAAATCAACAAATGTTTACATTTGAAGGTAAATTTCCTTTGTTATTTTCTAATCAATTTCAAGGGTTTAATTTCGTTAATTTCCCTTTGATGTGTTTTTTGAGTTCTGGCTAACTTTTTTTTGTTTGTTTTAGGGTCAAACATTTTGGAAATTAAAGCTAATCGATGAGCGAAGCCAATGTATAGAGTTGAAACCAAAGCAAATCGGTGAGTGAAGCCAGCGTTTGGAGTTGAATGAGAAAGAGTGGAGGTAAAATTTTCTCTAACCTCCTCAATTTACCCTTATTATAGGGTTTTTTCCAGAAATAATTGTCGATCTCCTTCTTAATATCATCCAGTGCTGAAGATTCTTCGAATTTTTTACTTCCTTTTTTTCTCTTGAAATAATTGATGATCTTCGTTGCTCTTTCAATTTGTCATCCTATATGTAGTTCTGTTTCTCGAATGAAATATAGTTCGTCTTTGAAGAAACCACACGCAACCGGTAACCGAGACGGGAGAAAGAGGAAGACAGGGAAGAATGAGAACTGGATATGGTTTTCTACAAGCCCAAATCTTATTCCCTGCTCCGGTGTACTCGTATCTTCTTTTTTCTCTCATGTTATATTCTTATCCTTCAAACTTTCCTTCCCTTGGATAATTATATTTGTTGTTTTAAAGTTTACTTTGATTCATTCTTTTTTTTATTTTCAGTTCGATTTGGTTCCATATTTTAACTTTTGATTATTTTTAGTTGAATTTCTAATGTAGAACTCAGGAATTTGACTAATGGAGAATAGAAGAGTAGCTTCGAAGATTCAACATTCAACCATACAATTGTAATTGAGAGATAAGAGAGGGATAAGAGAGAGAAAGAGAGAGAGAGAATGTGTAATGAATTGTAGAATTGTTATTAATATCATAATTATCCCTTACAATTGTGTGATTACAAGTATTTATATTGAATTGTTAAGCTAACAACCCAACTAACCCAGCTAACAAACTCAATAACCCAACTAACAAACATAACAACTTTTGTCTAACAAGTTTTCCCACCAAAACTTGGGTTTAACAATTCTGTTACAATGCTTTATATTTCACACTATATCATATCTCCTCCCTCACAGGAAAATCAGGGAATTGAGCTTCAAATGGGACTGCAAAAACCCAAGTAGCTTCACTAATAGGTTATCCCTCCCATTGTATCAAGTACTGAACTTCAGCAACATTATGCCTTTTAACAACAAATCTATCTAGGATGGCCCTAGGCAAGAGAACTTGATTTGCATTTGTGCCTTACAACCAAGTAGGAATATGGGGGGCAGTAGGCAAAACACCTTGAAATTGTTTCAACTGAGAAACATGAAAAACATTGTGGATCTTTACTGTAGGAGGCATAGTTAACTTGTAAGCAACTGCACCAATAGTATCTGCTACTTGAAATGGGCCATAATACTTGTAAGCAAGTTTCTGATTCACTCTTGACTGGATTGAGGTTTGTCTGTAGGGCTGCAATTTCAGCCAAACCCAATCACCAATATTAAAAGAACGTTCTGACCTGCCCTTATTAGCTAGGACTTTCATCCTATTCTGAGCTTTAACTAAATGTTGTAACAAAGTAGCCAACATAGCAATCCTCCTCTGCATAGTTCTATCAACCACCTCATTGCTGGACTCTCTAGGTAAATAAGGAAGGTAGGTTGGGGCAGGTTGGTTATAAACTACTTCATAGGGGGTCATGATAGGTAGTATTATACCACCATTCAACCAAGAGCAACCAAATAGACCACTCCTTAGGATGATCTCCACACATACAACGCAAGTAGGCTTCTAAACATCTATTCAAAACTTCGATCGACCATCCGTACGAGGATGGTAAGTGAAGAAAGTAACAATTGTGTGCCTTGAAGAGTAAAAAGAGACGCGCAAAATTGGTCGATGAATATGACATCCCTGTCACTTAAATAGACTTGTGCCACCTCTACTGCAGTAAAAGGATGAGCAAGAGGGAAGAAATGAGCATATTTGCTAAGCCTATCCACAACAACAAAAATGACTTCCTTGCCTTGAGATTTGGGAAGTCCTGTAATAAAATCCATGGAAATGTCAGACCATACTTCTTGGGGAATAGGTAAAGGCTGGAGGAGACCTGGGTATCTTTGAAAAATCATATTTGCGGCCGTGATTACACAGGTTCGTCACAAAAGCACTAACATCTTTATGAAGGCCTTTCCATGTAAAGAAGGCTTTAATTCTTCTTGTTGTAGCATCTCTTCCGGAGTAACCTCCCCTCTAAAGAAGCATGCATCCAAGACAAAAGCTTATGTCTTAGTTGTTCATCGGGACCCACAACAATCTTTCCATTTTTCCTAAGCAAGCCTTGGTGGAAAGAGAATTTATCACTCACTTGGTTTCTTTGAGTGTGTAAAGCATGAATCAACTAATTCAAAGAGTGATCTAATGAGTAACTTGCGGCTATAAGGGTAGGTAATTCGGATTCAATAGTTGTGAGAGCCATACACAACACTTCACTACCGGGGACTCTAGATAAAGCATCGGCCACCAAGTTTTCCTTGCGGATTTATAATTAATGGATGTCATAGTCAAACCCCATGAGTTTTGAAAGCCAAAGCTGGCCGAAAAGGGGTCCGATCTTTTATTGTAACAACCATTTAAGGCTCTTCGATCGGTGTTAATGAGGAACTTATTACCAATGAGGTATTGTTCCCATTTTTGTGCAAAGAAAGACAATGGTAAGAAGTTCCTTTTCATAGACAAGACAACTTTTGCCATTTAGGTCCAAGTTCCCTACTAATGAATGCCAAAGGATGTTGATCCCGCATAAGCCACGGCCCCAATGCCCAAGTTAGAAGCATCGGTTTCTAAGACAAAAGGCTTAGAAAAGTCGGGAACCCCCTAACACAGGTGTTGTAACTAGAGCTTGTTTTAAAGCATCAAAGGCAACCTGGGCTTCTTCTGTCCATATGAACTCACCCTTCTTCAGTAGTTGAGTTAAAGGTCTGCTGATCACTGCATAATTTCTCACAAACTTTTACGTAGTAACCAAACCCAAAAAAACTTCTCAAGTCTTTGCCGGTTTTGGGAGTTGGCCATTCTTTGAACCTGTTTGAATTTTAGAAGGATCTGTGGATACTCCTTGCTTGAAATAAAGTGGCCAAGATATTCTACTCTTGACACAGCAAAAGCACACTTGCTAGGCTTTGCAAACAAATGGTGTTGTGCCATAAAGGTTGAACACGGCTTCCAAATGTTACCAATCTTTGTTGCATACTAGGATTTGTAAACTAGTATATCATTAAAAAACACCAAGACACACTTCCTTAAAAGTGGTTTGAAAACATGGTTCATCCATGATTGAAATGAAGCAGGGGCATTAGTTAGGTTAAAGGGCATAACAAGGAATTCAAAATGGCCAGAATGTGTTTTGAAAGCTGTTTTGTGAATGTCATCAGTGTGCATTCTAAATTGGTGATAACCAGACCTAAGGTCAAGTTTGCTAAACACCACAACACCTACCAATTCATCTATTAATTCTTCTACTATAGGAATGGGGAACTTATCTTTAACAGTTCTTTTATTAAGTTCCCTGTAATCAATGCACAATATCCAAGAGTCATCCTTCTTTCCTACTAACACAACAGGGCTAGCAAAAAGGCTTGAGCTATCTTGTATTATGCCATTATCTAGCATTTCTTGCACCACAGTTTCAATTACATCCTTTTGTTTAAGTAGATACCTATAAGGTCTAATGTTTACAGGTTGTGCATTTGGCATTAAAGGAATTTTG
Source organism: Beta corolliflora (assembly GCA_947648045.1). Taxonomy (NCBI): domain Eukaryota; kingdom Viridiplantae; phylum Streptophyta; class Magnoliopsida; order Caryophyllales; family Amaranthaceae; genus Beta; species Beta corolliflora. Next base: position 32,466 of record CANSZD010003409.1, read on the forward strand.
TGGTCAAACAAGGGTCTACTGGGAGGTAGTGTTTTAGGTTCAACAAAGAGGGTTTGGAACTTGTCCAAGAGACCAGTTAATTCAGGTGCTTTAGGAGGCTGTACATCATGAGATAAACATGTTATAAGAGGAGAAGAGTGTACCAAGTCATCTTGAGAAGAGGTAGATAGGTGAAGGAAGCAAAGATGAATAGAATGAGCACCTGAGTGAATCATTTTAGTCACGGTAATTTTATGAAACCGTAGTGATCTTCTTAGGATGTAGCCCCCTCAAAACATGAAGTATACCATTATAAGTAAACTCCATTCTAAGTCGCTGAAAGTTCTACTTGACAGTACCCAAGGATTGCAACCATTGCACTCCTAGAACCATATCACACCCTCCTAAGGGTATCGTAGCATCCGGTTTCAAAAAGAGTGTTACGTAACCTCCATTGAAATTCCTTACACATGGATTTACAAGCAAGTGTATTGCCATCGCCACCGATGCGGCGTGCGGACATATGAACAATTTTACACCCTAACTTCATTGCTAATGACACATCTAAGAAGTTATGTGTACTCCCCGAGTCAATAAGAATGTGTAATAGTTTCTTCCCTACATATCCAGTGACTCTCATTGTATTATAGCAGCATTTCCAAATAAAGCACTCACAGAGATATGTGGATATTTCTAAAACAACTCCAAATCTTCCTCCATAGTTTTAAGTAATCTCAAACACCCCAGTTTCCTCTTCTACTCCGGGAATCTCAATAGTAAACAAATGAGTCTCGCTTTAGTTGACACGTGTGCCCTCTTTCATGAGGTGCATCACAAAAGTAACACAACCCTTTAGCTTGTTTTTCGGCTCTTTAAGCGGGGGTAAGATAACGAGTGGGTCTATAAGGCTGGTTTGGTTATGTTAGTTTGGAAAAGCGGATTAGGGAGCAAAGCTGCTTTAGTACCGGCATATGATGTACTAGGTAGGGTGAAAGATTTTTGAGAGTTAAAATTGGCTTTAGAAGTAGATTGGAATTTTGTAGCTTGGATGCTTTCATGTTGTAACCTAGCATACTCAACAACAACATTTAAACTAACAGGTTTAAAGGCTTTAACAAAGGATTTCAAATTTGGTTTCAATCCCCCAATAAAGCTGTCAAGGAAATATTGCTCGGGTAATAAAGGGTTTCTTCGCAACATCAACCTTTTCACGTTTTCAAAAGCATCTAAGTAATCATCAATTGATCCACTCTGATTTAATTTATTAAACTCCTCTACCACACTAATACCAATTTCTTCCCTAAATCCTGCACATAAATCCACAACGAAATCCTCCCAATCAACACTTCTTCTCACAACAATATAACTGTTAAAATGATTCAGCTTTTCCCACCAAGTATAAACTAGCCAAATCAACCTTTTGATTATCTAAGATTTTGCATAATGAAAAGTATTTCATACATTTCTTAATCCAAATGCGAGGGTTTGAACCATAAAAAAAACATGAAATTCGATTTTAGGAACAAATCCTAATGATTTACCTCCATGGGAAGCATTTGATTCTACTAGATCTTATTTATCCTTGTCACGTTCTTGCAACAATTTCAGCATTTCTTCCAACTGAGAAGATTGAGTAGCCATTCTTTGTTCCAATTCAAGAAGGCGAGTTTCCATTGCTGATAGTTGAGCTACTGTGATATTTTTCCTAGGCGCCAGATTATCTCAAAGGTTGAGATATAATTCACCAGAATAAAATCACAGGAAATGGTTGAGGTTATGAGCGAGATTGCTCTGATACCAATGATGTAGATTTCAGGAAGCTGACTAATGGAGAATAGAAGAGTAGCTTTGAGGATTCAACATTCAACCATACAATTGTAATTGAGAGATAAGAGGGGGATAAAAGAGAGAGGGAGAGAGAGAGAGAGAGAGAGAGAGAATGTGTAATGAATTGTAGAATTGTTATTAATATCGAATTATCCCTTACAATTGTGTGATTACAAGTATTTATATTGAATTGTTAAGCTAACAATCCAACTAACTTGACTAACAAACTCAATAACTTGACTAACAAACTTAACAACTTTTGTCTAACAAGTTTTCCCACCAAAACTTGGGTTTAACAATTCTGTTACAATGCTTTATATTTCACACTATATCAATTTCCCCTCTATTCATCTATATTTGTTCAACTGCGATGAGTTTCCTGTGTCAGAGTTTGTGATGATTAATTTGTGCTATAAATACTCTAAATAAACCTGCTCTTCTTTGCTTCCTAGATGTATTTCAGTTAGTATGTTGTTTTGATGGGATTTTGGGTAGAGATATGAAAATTTCATTACCAAATTTCACTCCACATCAGTTTCAAAAGTTAAAAGTTGTTTCGCCGCCTCTCTATCGCCTGGTTGCACATCTCGGTTTCTTTGTGTCATATATTAACATATGAGAATTAGTCTTTGTATTTTGTATTTTCTCTCTCTAATTATCTCTTTTACAATCTTTTCCCCACCTTTCATCATGACGATACTAATCTAACAATTTTTTTCAATCAACTCCTAACATTCTTACATGCTAACTTAGGTCATTAAGGGACTTGATGAAGGACTCCTTAGCATGAAAGGCGGTAGTATATGACGACTTTACATTCCCGGATCAGTAGGCATTTTACTACACTTTCTCTTTTTTCCTTGCCTGCTTTCAGATACTTCTTTGGTATTGTTGGCTTATCTATCCACCATTCACATTTTAATATTAATGAGGCTCGCTGAGTGCAGCTTAATCATTAGTCATTACGATTTTACAGGGAAAAAAAGAACTCCAATTCATGTAAATGGGTAACTAAGCTCTGAAGGTGGTCATCTCCTGGCCGTATAATCTTAAATTCTTAGCTGCAAGTGGTGCAATTCAATTGAATTAAGAGCTATATTTTGCATAAGAAAAGGTCATTCCTTTTTTTTTTTTACTTATGTTGAGCAGTTGGCATTTCAGAAAGGGGCGACCTCAACTCTTGGAAGGCCTCGTGTTGCTCAAGTAGTTCGGTTATCTTTGATGTGAGCTTGGAGTACATATACCGAGTCTCAAGATAGACAAGTAAGAACCGTATAGCTGATGTCGCGGGCTTATTATTTTCGTTCTTCTACCTATTTACATTACTTGTGGTGGGAACTAACTAATGGAGTAGATAACTCTTTTGCTATTCCAACTCTTCATACTTCTTATTACATGTCCTTAAATGTATAAAGTCGGCTTATTCTTGAATTGGCTGTACACATATTCACTATAGAATGTAAACAAATGTCAATTTTGCACCTCCCTGTGCTTATTTTTCTTTTAATGATTTAATTATATTTTGCATTTCCAAAACTCTCTTATGTTCGTTCTCTAATACTAGCACTGCTTTTCTACCGGGTTTGGGCTCTGGAGTAATAAGGATTTACTACACATTCTCATCCTAGGATGTAAAGATCAATCAAAAGAGATGTGTAAAGTGGCATTAAACGACGTACATTTCCTCTCCTTCTTATTAGCATTCATAGGCAGTTGCTTTTATTAGAGATCGCTTCCTGCACTTTTCTTTGTAGGTTATTGGTGGCCTTGTCTCTTTGTATAACAATAATTTCATTGGATCACTTCAAAATAGTACAAGTCCACTTCAAAATATTAGGCTGATTGCATATGACTGTCTTCATATTTTTTAAGAGTAATAATGTAAATCATGGTTTACTCATTGAACATTCTTATCATATGTTACTAGCTAATTTGGTTTATCTATTAATATGTTGTTGGATTAGGATGGTCACCAAGGATAAACGTTACCGAATACAAAAGTAGCCATGTCGTCAAAGTAGAACTTCCTGGTGTTGAGATGAATGATATTAGAGTGTAGATGGATGACAAAAAGTATGACATAAATAAATAACTTATCAACTTTCATCACTTTTTTTACGGCCATCAACTTGTCATCTCTTTGTTTGTTATTGATTTCCTTTTTCAATGGACCAAAGTAATAAATCTTCATTCTCTTGCGTTCTCGTAGCTTAATTGTGAAAGGTAAAGCTCGATGAAGTGGTGGAAAGTAGCAGGTTGTCCAAATGATTCTTTAGCACTTACCATTGGAGGGAGCATGCCAAATCATATGGCTACTACCACCTCGTGCGGACAAGAAGTCAATGATCGCATAGCTTGTGTAAGTCTATACTCTTGAGTTTTTATGATTTAGTTTTATCGATCCTATTCTCATACGCTTAAACATGAACTTGCATTTGATGTATGGAGGGAATACTTTATATCACAATCCCCAAAACTTTGAGATCGATGATCTAGAAAGGAAGATATCATATATGACGATTTATTCACACAAGAGAGCTGATGATTCTATATATATACCTTTGTTGATGATGTACGATTATATGTACCCTTTCTTATATATTCCTCCTGTTGTGCAAGATTATATGTACCCTTTCTTATATATTCCTCTTGTTTGTGCAAGTATATATTAAAGTTCAGAATGAACCATCTTATGTTATGCAGCCTTTGTTACATTTTCCCCTGTTGAAGGTGTAGGGTTGCATTTTTACCAGTTTTTAGTTATAGTTTGATTTCGATACTAAAGAAGAATATCTTGGTTGATTTGAGCCTTTGTGCATGTGCTGAATTATTGTGTACGTTAGAACTTGATAATTGGGGACTTTCACGATGTCGTCTTGACCTTAAGTTCATTATTTGCCAATGAGCTTGCTAGAGTGCTCATATACTGTTGTATTTGTTGATGTGGAACTCTAGAAACCAGCATTATGACTATGCATAACCTTTTTATCAGCTCAATTTGCATGATTTATTGCTGCCATCTTTTTTTGGGTTTTTATATTGCATCACTATTCACTAACATCAACATTAGGCTACCTTATGCTATATGTATTTTCATCAGAGCTTTCTCAAATAGAATATGAGTTGAATAGGTTACATGTACTTTTGTCAATTTTAAGTTGTTCATAAAGTATCAAGAACTATAAAAAGCATAAGATATTTAAGTAATTGGACAAATAGATTAAACTGGATCAAACTTGATGACTTCGTATTCATATAATTCGTGACAGGTTATTAAACTCTCTCAATACTTTTGTGTTAAATTTGATATTGATAGCTCTACTTAACTCTTCAAATAATTTGAACATGTAAAGCCTACTCGAATTAACACCTTTTGAAAGATAACTTGAGAATCACATTGTTGCTTGCTTCCCTACCAATTCCACAAAAAAGAGTTTCCACTACTAAATTAGAAAGCTTATCCCCTCTTTTAGCTTGTAACTAACTCTTAGAATATAGTTATGCAGCAGCCATCCACTCGCACTGCAGCTAATTCTAAGTACTTCCCAACTTGCCATAACTACCCCTCCTCACAAAAAGTAGTTAGTGGCCAAGTTGTAGCAACTTGATTTGTAACACTTTCTTGCTAAAGTCATGTTGAAACACTTAATGTGGGTTTCCCCTGGTGAACCTTTAAGACACTATGTTCATCTTATTACTTACTTAGCTTATGAGTGGAAAAAAGACAAATGAGAGGGGGGAGCTAAAATGGGAGGAACTGGGAGAGCGAGAGGATGGAAGGACCAAGTAGGAGGGGAGTTTCTAATGTAATGAGGGTATATAGGAGGGAAATCAGCTTTACTAAATACTTTTTCCTTCATCTTAGTTAATTTATATGGGCTCGCATGAAATCTTACTATATAGTTAGCTTATGAGTGCAAAAAAAGACAAAGAGGAGGAGGAGCTAGAAGGGGATGGGAGGAGAGAGTGAGACGATGGAGAGACCATGTAGGAGGGGACTTTCGAATGCGATGAGGGATATAGGAAGGGAATTAGCGTTACTAGATACTTTCCTTTTCATCTTAGTCTAATTATATGGGGTCATTAAAATCTTACTATTTACTTAGATTATGAGTGGAAAAAGGACAAGGGAGAAGAGGGAGCTAGAAGGAAGGGGAGGAGGGAGCTAGAAGGACGGGGAGGAGAGAGCGAAAGGAATATAACTTGACGTTAATTTTCCTTTTTTGATGATCCAAAACTGAACATGTTTTTTTATTTGGTTCCTTAATTAAAAACTGGAGAAATTGAATCCTAATCTACGATGGAACCAATTTTACAAAAACGTCTTTCTAAAATTTGCAAAACCAAGGGGAAGGAGAGAGAAAAACATTATACAGAGATAATTTTTCCATTTGAGTTTTTCTTTTAAGAAATAATGGTTCCCCAAGCAAGTGGTAAGAGTCACTCACAATTCTATGATATATGAATATGAGTTAGGGAGGACAAGTAAGTGAGAAGGAGGAAGAAAGGATGAGAATGATGTTAAAGATAGAAATCAGGGGAGGTTGAGAAAGGGATGAGGCAAGAAGGATAACAAGAGAGCTAATTATATAATACATTAATAATATAGTTATTGAGCGACTAGCTGGTTTTGAACTTGCATCATAAGATTGGAAGCTTAAGGGATACAGTAAATGTTGAATTCTTCTATTTCGACATCTATAATTCAAAGGTTTACATGAGTGGTTTCATTCGAGTTTTTAATGGAAAATGGAAAAAATAAATCCTAATCGAAGGTGGAAGTTATTTTTTTTCTAAAAATATTTAAACATGCAAAACTAGGAAAGACAAGCAAGATATGAGGAAGGAAACAAACATCTTAGCTAAAACCAAAATTACAAGTGCATACAACAATAACTTCACATTTAGTATGCTATTTATATCTAGCTTAATTCGAATATCGCATTAAATACGCCATTTTGGGGGTAGCGCACGCGTTAGCGTGCGACACAACAACTAGTTTTAAAAGTTTTTCATTCATATATTATCATTAAATTTGATTAAATAAGCAATAATAGTATGGTTAAATTTGATTAAATAAGCAATAATAGTATGGTGGAGTGATGGTTGGATCTCTTTCTTTCATACTTGAGGTTGTGGGTTTGAATCTTCATGTTAATAATACTTTTTTTTACTATATGAGAAAGACGTGGATATAATGTTATTGAATGAGGGATGGTGACACGTGGCACATATACGTTCTTAGGAACGCTTTTTAATATGGAACTAGTTTTTAGTGCCGGGCGATGCCCCGGGTTATTAACATTTTCATGTTAAAAAATATCATCTAATGTTGCATAACTTATTGGTTAGAACTTTAATACATTAACTTGAGGTCACGTGGCCGAATCTTATATGGAGCATGTTTCTAATTTTTTTTTAATATGCATAACGATGACATGGAATGAAACAACAAAAGGGAGAGTGCCACGTGGCTCGTTGACTTGCTTAGAAACGCTTTTTTAATATATTAGTATAGATTGAATCATGGGAACGAGTCTTCGGGCTAAGCGAAGGAAAAGGAGGGAAAGGGTGAGCTTGCACTTGCTATCCAACGTAAGGAAAATAAATCTTTTTAATTTTCTTCCCTTCTCTTCAAAGTTACTCTTTATGGGGTGGGTATTCCGACACTCGTCGTCGATTTCGGTTGTTGTGTTTTGGATGATGACTTGATTTCTTAGTCGTACGACTTCGAGCTACACCCTCTTCCTCCCGCGCCGAAGTAGAATAATATGGTGTTGTGAACATTGTTGTAGAGGTGTGTTGGCTTCGCAAACTTCATTGTCTTCTTCAGCAGGCTATACTTGTATATTGTGACAATGTCACTTTTATTTAATTATTTGTTATTCTCGTTCAGCAACAATTTATCAAACATGTTGAGATCGATATCAGTTTGTTTCAAAAAGGTTGTGTTGGGAAAAATTCAGGTGCTTCATGTTCCTACAAGGTATCATTTTGCGGATTTTCACTAAGGGCCTACCCCAGATACTCTTTTTGGTGTTCTATTCTAGTCTTAGTGTTTGTCGAACTTACACTATGGCTGTGGGGTGAGATAGAAAATATATGTAAATATTCTTCATATCGATTTAGGATACTTTTATATAAATTTTTATCTATATCTTGTTATGTTTCCTAATTCTATTCGAACTATCATTATTTTATGCCTATATATATAATTAACAGGTGCTGCAAGCGTTTTCCATTTTCAAAGTAGGTGTCCCAACCCTCCATTCTCTCAAGTACCTTCTCACTCTCTCTGCTTACTTGGCTTGGCCTAGTCGCACTACGAGACTGATTGTTCCAAAGGTGTTCTGTTAGTAGGTCAATCCACACTTTACTTAATTTTTGTATTTATTTTAGGTTTTTTGTCAGAAAATATCCTTATAAATTCCACTTTTCTCAAAAACCTACTTTATAAAAAAAATTGTTAAAAACCTACCTTCTAAAACTTTTTTTTTAAAAAACCTACCTTTTACCAAAATATGGAAGGTTTACTAATTTTTCATATCGACCCCGATACAGGTCACATGACTTTAAATCGTCTTTTTCACCCTTTTTTCCCTCGCACCAAAATCCTTCTTAATTTTCAATTTTCTTTCACTTGTAATACAAACTGCAGTGGACACACACCTTTGTTGTTGGATTACAAGCAGAACGCAATGCCACAGTGGGCACATATTTCCTTTGAGTTTTGAAGAAAATTCTTCTAATATGACAATTGACACTACTGATTAGACGATCAGCTATCCAAGATTGGAAAAGTAGCATATGTCCAAGTATAGAATGCAAATCAGAATTTCAAAACCAACAAAGAAGAGTCCCACCACATGGATAGAGGTTCCCCCAAAAATAGGAAGAGATGTTTAACCTTTTCATTTAAAAAAAATTAGGAGAATCGTCCCATTGGACAAACTCTAGCAGTTTGACCCAGTCTAAGTACATAGGCAAAGCCTCTTGAAAGTGGGGCGAATAGTAAGAGAATTTCACCCTTAGAGTGACTCTAGACCAAATCATTAGTAAGAGATGTTTACCTAATTACCTAGCATTAAAATACAAGTCAATGAGTTGACAACTATGTATAATCCATATGTTTAAAATAGATAACTTTTTGAATTTTATATTCTCAAAAGTATAAATTTGAGCATTATTTTTAATTATGTATTAATTAAATTTGTTAAAAATTGATAGTTTTGAGAAATATACTTCAAGGGCTAACCCAAAGTCATTATAGTATTAGAAAGCTTCACATTAGTTACAACACAAGCTTGTTAAATAATGTGCACTCTTTATTCGTTGAGCTTCTTGCATTTCTGTTATTTTGAATTTATTTCCCAATCTGCATAAAAAAAAGAGGTTGTGTTATGTCTATTCGTCTCCATCAAAAAGGTCCATCTCTTTATCTATCGTTATCTTTTATCATCTAAAAAAAGTAACATTGTTGACTTGTTAAAGTACAATATACTTCATCCGTTCCAAATTAAATGCAACAATTGGGATGGCACAATCTCCCAGGCAAAATTTCTTAGGGTGAGATTAACAAAAAGTAAGGACACGTGGGTATGTTAATAAGGAGAGAGAAAATGGGGCCATAAGAATAAAAAGGAAGGGGAAAAAGGTGCCAGATTTAGGGGGTGATGTGGGGACCGCACAAAATTGGTGGGAGTTCCATGTTGGCTCCAAAATGAATTGCTGCAAATTTTTTAGATTTTTGGAGCCAAAAAATTCAAACATTAAAATCCAAATTGCCGAGTTTACAAAAGCATAACCCATTTAAACCTTTACAACCCATTTGAAGTTTTATTCTCCTCCTCTTTTCCTACCTTCCAGTGTTCTATTATTTACAAAAAAAACCATCACTTACACATGGCACTTGCACACACAGCACCATAGTTAATTAGGAGATACACATCTCTTTGTACAACAAAAAACAACCAAAAAAATCAGCAAATCAGCAAATCAGTCAACATGGAGGATGGAGAAGTTGTTGATCCTGGATTCTTTTCCATTGAGCAGCTATTGTGGGAAGATTTTCAGCTACAAGAAGACATAGAAAATGAGGAAGAAGCAATGGCAGAGGAAGAAGAAAAACTTGAAGCAATTATTACAAGACAGAAAAGTAATCTAACACTTGCACAAAGAAGACTAATTGTGGATAATATACTTCTAAATGAGAATGATGGAGTAATAAAATGGGGGTTTCAAAGCAAACTTGCAAGGGAAGTTGGTGTGCACAAGAGCACTATCAACATAATCTACAAAGATGCAATGAAACAAAGAGCAGAGGGTAATGCAATAGATGTTATGAGTAAGAGATATGATAGATGTGGGAGGAAACCAAAGAACTATTCTGATGATTTTTTGCAATCAGTGCCCCTGCATCTTAGAGCCAAAAATTAGGGCCTTTCCAAGAGCACAGAAAATCCCCCATATTACTGTTTACAGGCTGCTGAAAAAGGGCAGATTAAGGTCACACACATCAAGTAACCACCCAAGAGTGACAGAGGCACACAAATTGACAAGAATGAAGTGGGTTTTGGGCCATATTTATCCTGCTACACCAACAACAAATCCAATCTTCACGGACATGCAAAATGTCATACATATTGATGAAAAATGGTTCTATTTGAACCCTGAGATGAGGAGATTTTATCTCCTACCTTTTGAGGATGACACATATAGGTGTTGTCAGTTAAAGTGGTTCAGGATTAAAATCATGTTCATGGCTGTTATTGGGAGGCCACTTTATGACACCAATGGAATTGAAATCCATGATGGCAAGTATGGAATCAACCCTTTTGTTCAATATGTTAGAGCAAATAAAAGAAGCATAAACAGGGAAGCATGGACTATTGAGACAAAGGCAGTTGAGCCAGTCACAAAAGAAGTCATCAGGAAAATGCTTATTTGCAATGTCATACCAAGCATTATGCAAAACTGGCCTGCCCATTTACCAAGAAACATTCAATTGCAGCAAGACAATGCTAGACCACACATATCAGATGATGATATGGGATTCAAAGAAGTTGCAACACAGAATGGGTTCAACATACAACTGGTAAATCAACCACCCCAATACCCTGATCTCAACTTGTTGGATTTATGTTTATTTTGGGCTCTTCAATCACTTCAAAATCAAGCCTTTCCACAGAATGTACATGAGCTAATCACAAGAGTTTAGGATGCTTATGACTTCTATGACACCCAAAAGATTAAGTTTGCATGGTTACAGTTACAATATGTGATGACTGAGATTTTGAAAGTGAAAGGGAGTAACAATTACAAGAATCCTCATCATGGAAAAGCACATTTACAGAGAATTGGGATGTTACCAGAGAATGTTGAGGTGGAACAATCACTACTTGATGAAGCAATTAAGTACCTTAATGAAAGGGAGGTTTCAGTATTTTCTAATGTGCAATACTTCAATGAAGAGGAGGAAGTGGATGCAGATTAGGTGAGGGGGTAATGTATGTTTTGGCATAGGTAACTTACCAATGTACTTTTTCATGTACATTGATGCAAGTAATGATGACTGCTACACCTAACCAGAGACTAAGTTTTAGAAGTGTTTCTGCCTAGAAACTAGTCAAAAGAGTTAGTGTGTTTAGAGAGGTTAAAATCCCGAGTTGGAGTATAATCCCGAGTCTTGTCAACCGAGGTCCCGCAAAACAAAGAAACCTAGCCGGGGTGTTCCGGGAAAGCCCCTCCGACGCTCAAGTCAGTTGAGATTGAGGTAGAGAGAGAAAGTGAACAGTTCTAGAGAGAGATGCTCTGGTTTTGTTAGGTGAGAATTAAATACCCGTTCATCGATTGGACTTGCTGCTTTTATAATGTTGGGGATTCCCCAGACAGGAAACCCTATTGGGGAACCTCCATGTCTGTAGGAAAGGTGTCCCCCTTTTATGGCAAAGTTGCTTTCTGTCTAAAAAGGCTGATGGGCTCCTTGGGAGCATACAGATCAGATCCTTTAGATGGGCTGTGCATAATGCTATTGGACCAGATCAGGGGTCCAAACAATTAGCCCCACGCCAAGTAATCGGAGTGAGATCCTCGATTTTCGGTGCGGTTGATTGGCGGAACCATAATGCTTTTGCCGATATTCTTTGAATGATGCCTTGAGTTAGCTATTGGCGCTAGGATTAACCAAGCACGAGGGAGTTTTTGTGAATTTCTGAGCCTCAGGTCAATCCCGCGATGATGTGGGGTCAATAAGGCTTGCTTTCGGGCGATCCCGAGAAAGGGCGATCCCGAGGAGGCACGTTGGGTTTCGAATGATGGGGCCTTCTTAAGTAATCCCGAGATGAGAAGTTGAAGCTTGGCCTTTGGCGATCCCGAGAGGGTGGAGGACCCTGCTTCCCCCAGGTGGCTCGTTGGGCCCCGAGTACGTTCAACTTTCCTTACATGCGCTCCAACTCGGGAAGGCTTATTGCTCCCGACGTGGTTTTGTGCAGGCGCATGTTGAGCTCCATGAGCTAGTAGCTAGGGGGCCCCCGACCCGGGTAGTGCACACCCGACCAGCTCAATGTTGTTGTAGTGTCATAGGCGGGCCCCGAGGGAGTTTAATGTTCCTCAAATGAGCCCCAACCCGGGAGGGCTATATGTACCGACTTGTTTCCGCGCTTTAAACGAATCCTGCGCGCCGTGCATTAACTGCCAGGTGAACCCCGACCCGGGTAGAACACACCCCGACTTGTTCCCCGTTGCTTGGGTGTCTTAGACGGACCCCGAGGGCGTTCACCTTCCATCAAACTCGGGAGCGTCTCGGTGAGGCCAAAGTGGGTATGCACCGACTCGGGGGATAATGAGATATCCCTTAGGAACCCCGAGTGGGTAGTGGAGGTGCTCAGCCTTGTTTTGGCCGCGTGCCGTGCCCCCTGGCATGGACGAGGCGGGTATGTGCCAACTCGGGAGCTAATGAGCCCTCCCTTGGGAACCCCGAGTTGGTAGTGAGGGGGTTTAGCCATTTTTTTTTTTGGCTAAGTGTTGGACCCCCTGGCGTGGCCTAGGTGAGTATGCACCAACTCGGGGGCTAATGGCCCTTCCCTTGGGAACCCCGAGTTGGTAGGGAAGTTGCTTAGCCATTCTTTGGCTAAGTACTGAGCCCTCTGGCAAGGCCGAGAAGGGTGATGCACCAACTCGGGGGCTAATGAGCCCTTCCCATGGGGATCCCGAGTTGGGTGTTGAGGTACTTTACCATGTTTTGGCTAAGTCTTTGAGCCCCTGGCATGGCCGAGGTGAGTATGCACCAACTCGGGGGCTAATGGCCCTTCCCTTGGGAACCCCGAGTTGGTAGGGAAGTTGCTTAGCCATTCTTTGGCTAAGTACTGAGCCCTCTGGTAAGGCCGAGAAGGGTGATGCACCAACTCGGGGGCTAATGAGCCTTTCCCATGGGGATCCCGAGTTGGGTGTTGAGGTACTTAGCCATGTTTTAGCTAAGTGCTGAGCCCCCTGGCAAGGCCGAGAAGGGTGATGCACCAACTCGGGGGCCAATGAGCCCTTCCATAGGGATCCCGAGTTGGGTGTTGAGGTACTTAGCCATGTTTTGGCTAAGTGCTGAGCCCCCTGGCAAGGCCGAGAAGGGTGATGCACCAACTCGGGGGCCAATGAGCCCTTCCATAGGGATCCCGAGTTGGGTGTTGAGGTACTTAGCCATGTTTTGGCTAAGTGCTGAGCCCCCTGGCAAGGCCGAGAAGGGTGATGCACCAACTCGGGGGCCAATGAGCCATTCCATGGGGATCCCGAGTTGGGTGTTGAGGTGCTTAGCCATTCTTTGGCTAAGTATTGAGCCCCCTGGCAATGCCGAGAAGGGTATGGGCCAACTCGGGGGCTAATGAGCCTTCCTAAAGGATCCCGAGTTGGTCATGAGGTGACTTTGAGCAATGAGCTAGCTTCTAGTCAAACTTTCATATGTTTGACCATTTGACCGTTGACTTTCCTAATTTAGTGCGTTCACTCTAATTTGGGCCTTTTGACTCAAAGTTTGATCCTTGGGCTTTTTTACTGAAGGCCCAAGTGTTAAGGGCCCGTCAAGGAGGCCCTGAGGTTGTCGTGGTGCGGACATGGAGAGGGATGTATATATAGGAGGAAGAGTAATTTTTCCGTACTTCTAATCATTTGCAGATTTCCTCAATCTCTCTCTTCTTTCTCTCTCTAAATTTCTCCCTAGCTGGTTCCCGCCCCGAGTCCGTGGGTACCCGTGCCTGTTACATTCCCGAGACCAAGAATTCCCGAGAAGGTACGCTCTTCCTCTGTATTTCCTTGTTTGATTATTGAAATAGACGTCCATAGGATGGATCCCGAGTTTGATCCAAATGTCCCCGCTTCTCCTAAACTCTCGGAAGAGATTCGTGGGGTTGACGGATTCCTGGTTAGCACCCGAGTCCCGTGTGAGGATCCATTAGCCATTCCCGAGGCAGTTCCTTTACCCAGCCCCTCAGATTCATTAAGTGAGGAGGATGAGGGGATAGTTCCAGGTCCTTGGGATGTTTCCATAGCCCATAGACCATGTAGCACTAGTTACCTTGACCGGCTCCTTTCTGATGGGGTTGTTACGGTGTCTGAGGGGGCTGAAGAAGAGGCCCCGACTACTTCAGGTCAGGAATATCCACCGCTAGATCCCAAGGGTGGACCTCATAGTTATTACCCCGAGGCCACATTCTTGAAATACATGGAGAGAAACGCCAAGTATGTAGCGACCAAATTTTGGATTCAAGACCCGTACTTTGTGATTCGAGCCAAGCATACCGACTCGGTGATGACCCTTCCGGTAGGATGCGTGTCGGTATACCACCAAAGCATGCAGATGGGTCTTAGATTTCCTCTGCATCCCTTCATCAAGGAGCTTCTTAATGCCTACCAACTAACGCTGACAAGTCTCCTGCCCAACAGTTGGTTAACTATAAACGGCTTTATTTCAATTTGTGACCTCCTCGGTGTTGCCCCGAGTATGCGTTTGTGGCGCAATGTTTTTATTTTGATGTTAGGGCCCGCTGATCGTCATGGCCCCGGGTGGTTCCGCTTCCAATGTCGAGCGGGCTACAAAGTTGTCCGTGATGCCCCTTCGAACCAAAAAGGATTCAGACGGATGTTCTATCATGTTTATACTAGTGGTGAGTGGGGAATTCCCATCCTTCCACCCGAGGAGGGACCACGCTTTAGGCTTAATCAGACGGTCCCCGAGATGTCCCGGGAAGAGGCGGTGGTGGGAATATATCTTTCCACGACCCCGAGGACGTTGACAGGAGCCCTGACCTATGTGCCTCAGAACTGGCTACCGACCCGCCATGAAGTGCGAAATGAGATGTTCTTGGCATCGGCGGGCTTGAGTTGTAGCTGTGACAAGGGTAATTCCCTTTCATCACATGCATGTATTTAACTTTATTGCTAAAGTTTTGACATTCTTTTTATTTCAGCTCTTGCCCGACACCGACTTGACCCTGTGATGGCGGAGAGGTACGTCGACAGTGCTGCCTTGGCGGCTAAGCTTCTGGATGAGATTGATGCTGAAACCATGTCCATCCCGCCACCTCCGAAGGTAGCTTTGAACGACAGCTTGTAGTTTATACCTTAAATTTTGTGCTGACCTCTTCTTTTTCAGGATACCGACCCGAAGAGGGCCAAGAAACCTCAAGCTCGTTCCCGCAAGCTGAAAGGGGACACCGAGAAGGCTCAGGCTTTGGAGAAGGCCGCTGCATCCAAGGCCTCGGATAAGGCTACCTCGGGTGTGTCAACGGGGAGCAAGAGAAAACCCGAGGGTCAGGACGAAGACGAGCTCCCGGTCCTTGATGATCTTCCCCCCAAGCGACCCCGAGTTGATGATTTTGACATTCCTTTCACTGACATCACGAAATCTCAAAAACTAGCGATGGTGAGGAACGCTGTCGATGCGATCTATACAGATGCCGATGATAAGGCCCTTCTGGCCTTAGGTCAGGGGGAAGTTAATGCTCTTTACGAGTCCTGGCTCGAGGTATGTTCTTTTTTGAACTTGTGCTTGTTATTCCACTTAGTCGATTTTTATTGATTTCTGTCTTTGCAGACTTCAATCCGAATGACCTCGGTTATTAACCGCCGAGCCCAGTTTGAGGCGGGCATCAGTGCTTTGAACAAGGAGGTGGAGTCTCTGACCAAGAAGGTCACGGATCATGAGGCCGAGATTGCTAAGCTCAATACCGAACTTGATTCGCAAAAAGATACCTTCGAGCAGGCTCTAAAAGCAGTAAATGAGATGACCACGCTAAAGGAGACCAACAAGCAGGTCAAGGCTGACCTCGAGGCTGTCACCATCGAGCGTAACACAGCTCAAAAGAGCGTCGAGGACCTTCAACTGCAGTTGGTCGAGGCGGGAAAGAAAGCTAAGAGCTCGAAGCATAAACTGCAGAAGGCTCGTTCTAAGCTCGAGAAGGTGCAGACCGAGTTTTTGCAGGAGTGGAAGAGGTCCCCCGAGGGCTTGGCCTTCCTGGGGAGGATGGCCACCAACTCCTACCGCCTGGCTGTTCGAGAAACGAAGGAGCGTCTTAAGGGAATCCTCGTTGGCCCAAACTCTTTCAGAACCGGGACGACGTCGAAGGCCGAGTTCGACAGGTCGTATTGCTGAGGAACAGGGGGCATCCCGTGAAGTCCCCCCTGCTGCCTCTCAGCCGGCTGTTATTGCTCAGGCTTCTGCGACCGCTGAGGTTGCCCCGAGTTCTGTGGATCCCGCTACTGATACTGTTGACCCCGAGGGTCTCTGTTCCGGCAAGGATTCGGATGTGGACGGTCGCTGGCGATGCAGCGGCTGCTCTCCTGACAAGGCTCTGGTGGCTTAGTTTTATTTCAGTTAAGCATTTAAGTTTTGAGTTTTAGGACTCTTGGGAGTTATGTTCCCTGGGTCTTTAGGTTGTACTGTTTAATCTTTGATGAAATGAAGTTGTTGTGTTTGTAGCATTTCTGAGTAATATACGAATCTATTTCCTTTCCCGAGTGTTCATTTTGTTAAAATGCAACTGTTACGGATCAAGTGCTCTTTCATTCTTTCATTCATATTCCCGACTGTCAACTATGGGGTACAACTTACTGCCCCGAGTTGTGTCTTTAACAAAATGAACTGTAGGCTCAAGTGTGGCCTAGCTCCCAAAATCCCGCCAACTCTAATAGGGTATAAATTTTTGCCCCGAGTTGTGGTTAACAAGATAAGGCTCAAGTGCGGCCTAGGTTACTTAAATGTAATATTTCTTCAGATTGTCAGCATTCCAAGGTCGGGCCAGTGGGGTGCCTTTGGGTGACTCAAGTCGGTATGTTCCCGGCTTGATCACTTCTGTGACCTTGTAAAGTCCGTCCCACTTGGGCCCTAGCTTGCCTTTTAGGTGTGCCGACCCGTGGCCTCGACCTTTCCCGACCACCCAATCACCTACATGGATTGGCCTAGCTTTCACCCTCAGGTTGAATTGTCTGGTTACCCTTTGCTTGTTGCGGATTGACCTGAGCAGCGCTTTACCCCGAGATTCAGGCAGTAGGTCCAGCTCCACTTTCTTCTCTTCTTCATTCTTGTCATATTCATAGAATGACATCCTTGGGGAAGGTATCCCGACTTCAACTGGAAGGACGGCATCGCTGCCATAGACTAAGCTAAAGGGCGAGTTACCCGTTGCTTCTTTCACTGTTGTTCTAGCTGACCAGAGCACACCCGGGAGTTCATCGACCCATGACCCCTTTGCTCCCTCCAGCGACTTCTTAATCCCATTTAGTACCACTTTGTTTGCGGCCTCAGCTTGGCCGTTGGTTTGGGGTCGGGAGAGCTCGAAAACCTTGTTTGAATCCCGAACTTAGAACAATATTCCGGGTTGGCCCATTGTTGAATTGTCTCCCGTTGTCGGAGATGAGGGTCCTTGGGATCCCGGCGGGTGATGATGTTCCTCCAAATGAAGTTACGCACTTGCTTGTCATTGTGAAGCTAGTGGTTCAGCCTCGACCCATTTGGTAAAGTAGTCGATGGCCACTAGGAGGAACCTTCTTTGTCCCGAGGCTGCTGGGAATGGGCCTATTAGGTCCATGCCCCACTTATCGAACAGTAATACTGCTTGTATGGCTGTCAGGGGATTCGTAGGGGCCCGAGGGACATCTCCATGGAGCTGGCAGTTGGGGCATTTCTTCACCAACTCCCTAGCATCAGCTTTTAACGTGGGCCAGTAGTACCCGGCTCTCAGAGCTTTCCCGGCGATGGTCCTTGCCCCTTGGTGGCTACTGCATGCGTCCTCATGAATTTCCCGAAGGATGTAATTGCCTTCGAAGGGCGTAACACACTTCAGTAGTGGATGAGTGTAGGATTTTTTGTAGAGGGTCCCCTCATGCCAGATGAACCAACTTGATTTCTTCTTAACAGCCTCAGCTTCTTTCTCTCCCGAGGGTAGTATGCCATCTCTGAGGAAGCTGATGATTTCCCCCATCCATGTATCGGTTTCGTCCCAAGGCGTGGATCTGGAGGGAATTAATGCTTGGCTGCTGTAGAACCTCCCAGATGATGGTTCGAGGGGTCAGTCCATCCGCAGAGCTTGCCATGCGGGCCAGGGCGTCGGCCTGCTGGTTTTCTGACCTCGAGGTGTTGTATGTTAAATGATGACAACTTATTGATGAGCTCCCGGGTTTTGTTGAGATACATCCTCATGTTGTTTTCTTTGGCCTCATATTCTCCCGAGACCTGCCCCACTACGAGCTGCGAATCTGATTTGGCCATTACTGCCTGGGCTCCCGAGCTTATGCAGATTTGAAGGCCCAAGATCAGGGCTTCGTATTCAGCCTCATTGTTTGAGGCCAGGAAATCAAATTTGACGGCATACTCCATTTTATCCCCGACTGAGGGGATGATCACGAGCCCTGCTCCGCTGCCGGCTTTGGTGGCTGAACCATCTACTTGCAACTCCCACGACTCCCTTTCTTCCAGGTCAAGGGGTCGGGAGCTGCACTCGCTGATGAAATCCGTCAATGCTTGTGCCTTAATTGCTCTTCGGGGCTCATACTCCAACCCGAAGTCTGCCAATTGGTCTGCCCACTCGGTCATCCGAGTTGAATGATTTCTACTTTCGATTACTTTCCTGATGGGTTGTCCGGTTAGGACCTTGATGGGGTGCGCCTGAAAATATGGCTTCAATTTCCTACTTGCCATGACCAGCGCGAACACCATCTTCTCAATCTGGCTGTATCTTGCTTCCGCTCCTCTATAAGCGTGGCTGATGAAGTATACGGGGTGCTGAGTTCCCTCTCTTTCTGCTACGAGTACTGCGCTAAGGGCGTATTCTGATACTGAGAGGTAGATATAGAGATCTTCTCCCGGCAAAGGAGATATGAGCTTGGGCAACGTTGCTAGGTGTTGTTTCAGCTGTTGGAATGCCTGTTCAGCCTCGTCGTCCCAGTCAAACTCCTTCCTCTTCAGCGCTCTGAAAAATAACAAGCTCTTGTCAGCTGAGCGAGACAAGAAGCGGCCCAGTGCTGCTAGGCACCCTGTTAACCTTTGAACTTCTCTCACATTCCTTGGTGAGGACATGTTTAACACTGCGTTAATCTTGTCGGGGTTGGCCTCAATTCCTCTTTCATCTACCAGGAACCCGAGACATTTCCCTCCTCTGACCCCGAATACGCACTTCTTGGGATTTAACTTCATGCCATGGCGTCGTAGGGTGTTCAGCGTTTCTGCCAAATCCCCGACGTGATCAATTGCTTTTTTGCTTTTGACGATCATATCGTCTACGTAGACCTCAATGGTTCTCCCGAGTTGCTCCTCAAAGACCTTGTTGATTGTTCGTTGATAAGTAGCCCCTGCGTTCTTCAGCCCGAAAGGCATCATTTTGTAGCAGTACACGCCTTGGGCTGTAACGAACGCCGTATGTACCAGGTCCTTTTCCGCCATCGGGATCTGGTGGTATCCCGCGTTGGCATCCATGAAGCTGAGCAACTCGTGACCCGCCGTTGAATCGACCAGCCTATCAATTTTAGGTAGAGGATGATTATCCTTAGGGCATGCTTTGTTTAAGTCGGTGAAGTCTACGCACATGCGCCAGGCTCCGCTAGCTTTTTTGACTAGAACGACATTGGCCAACCACTCAGTGTATTGGCATTCTTCAATGATACCCGCCTCTAACAGCTTCTTGACCTCTTCTGCTGCTGCTGCGTTTCTCTCGGGCCCTTGATGTCTGAGTTTTTGCTTGATGGGGCGAAATCCCTCCTTGATATTTAGCTCATGGGATGCGAACTCGGGATCCAACCCTTGCATGTCAGAGGTGGAGTAGGCAAACACATCCTTGTATTGTCGCAAAGTGTTGATCAGTTTTTCCCTGATCTCGGGGCTGAGGTTTTTGCCAATCCTTACCCCCTTCCCGAGGTCTTCGTCCAGCATTACTTCTTCATCCTCCTCGACCGGTTGGGGTCGTTCGTATAGTTTCGGGTTTTCTGATAGATAGACCCCGAGGCCAGTAGGGGTCTCTGCGGGGTCTTCCCTCTTTCTCTTCCTTGGTCTTTCTTCTGAGGTTGGTGTTTTAAAACTGTTTGTGTAACACTCCCGGGCTGTCTGTTGATCTCCATATATCTTCCCGACTTGACCCTCGTCTGTTTCATATTGCAAGAGTAGCTGGTATACCGAGATGGCTGCCTTTATCTTGTTCATAGTGGGCCTGCCCATGATGGCGTTATAAGGAAGTGGGGTGTCGACCACCAGGAAGTCTACTGGTAGGCTTCTTCCCTTACCTCTTTCCCCGAGTCTCACAGCCAACTTTACGAACCCGAGGGGGTACACGGATGCTCCCCCGAAGCCTATCAGCGGCTGACTGGTCGGGATTACGTCCTTCTCGGTATATTTCAGCTTCTGTAAGCATTCTAGCGTGATGATGTCCGCTGATGAACCGCTGTCGACCAATATCCTCTTGACCCTTGAGTTGGCTATTTTCATTTCTATGACGAGGGGGTCGTCATGGGGGGTATGTATGTGCCGGTCAGGCTCCCCGAATGTCATGACAGGACACCCCGCCTGTGTTG
Organism: Beta corolliflora; assembly: GCA_947648045.1. Lineage (NCBI taxonomy): Eukaryota > Viridiplantae > Streptophyta > Magnoliopsida > Caryophyllales > Amaranthaceae > Beta > Beta corolliflora. Next base: position 53,313 of record CANSZD010003409.1, read on the forward strand.
GCTCGATTTCTAAGACTTGATGTTTTATGGCGTGCAGGTGAGCCTTGCGAGCTCGGCTGGTTAAGCCTCCCGAGGCATGCCCCCCTGCTATCACCCCGACATACCCGTCGGTGTTGTCGCTGTCATTCTTTCCTTCCTTCTCCTTCCCCTTCTCTTCCCGAGAGTGCTTGATGTATCTGTTCAACTTTCCTTGATCAGCCAAGTGATCCAAGGCCTTCTTCAATTCCCGACAATCTTTAGTGGTGTGCCCACATTCTCGGTGATATTCACACCACAGTCGCTGATCCCTCCTTTCCTTTGAGGTCCTTATAGGGGGAGGGATGGGCAATACTGCCTTGTGCTTTAGATCTAAATAGATCTCACGTCGATTTCTGTTGAAACGGGGATCATTCCCATTATCGGTAACTCTCGGGAGGAGGAGTTGGTTGCCTTTATTGCTTTTGTTGGATTCCCGGTAAGGGGTTTCTTCCTTCCTTTTCTTCGACTTCTCCACAACAGGTTTGCAGATGTCCGAGGCTTGAATGAATTTCTGGGCCCGACTCATGGCCTCAGTGAACGTGGTGACTTCATTCTCGGCCAAGGACCATCTGAACTTGCCCGGCCAGAGTCCCGACATCAAGGCGGTGAAGGCTACCCCGTCTTGAAGGTCAGAGATCTTGAGGGATTCCTCATTGAAGCGTTTGATGTAGTCGGCCAGGCTTTCATGCTCCTGCTGCTTGATTGACATCAAGTGGATGCTTGTCTTTCTGTGCCGACGCCCGGCAATGAAATGTTGGTGGAATAACGCTTCCAACACAGAAAAGTTCGTGATAATGCCAGGGGAGAGCCCCGAAAACCAGCTGAGTGCTAGGCCCTTGAGGGTAGTCGGGAAGTAACGACACCACGCTGCTTCACACCCTGTTTGTACACTCATCTGGGCCTTATAGGCAGCCATGTGATCGTCGGGGTCGCTATTTCCCGAGTACTGCTCAATCTGAGGGACTTTGACTTTGCTGGGGTTAGGGACTTCCATGATCTCACGACTGAAGGGCGTCATAAAGTTCAATACCCCCCTGTTGACCAAGATGGGACTTTTGTTTCGTGGAGGTCCCGAGTCTCCTTCCCCTTCCGTCCTGGTCTTCTTGGACCCGAGGGGGGACACTTCCCTCCCCCGTCTAGGAGTCCTGGATTGAGCTTGCTCTTCCTGGCGAGTCTTCTCCTGATTGGCTCTCCTTTTGTCATTAAGTAAGTTCCGAGCGTCCTGCTCCACCCGACGCCTACGATTCTCTTCGATGATTCGCCGGGCATCCGAGTTTGGTGTCCTACGGGAGCTGTCCTGTCGGGGCCTTTCTCCTCCCACTCGTTGCCCGTCCCGGTTAGGGGACGTGAGTGTTTGGATCACCCCGGGTTGCGGCTCTCCTTGGGTCAACTCTCGAGGTATCCCCTGGTTTAGTTGGGGATTCCCGCTATGAGCTTACAGTAAGCTGCGCGCTGCATGTTTGCATTCAACCGCCGAGCTATTCTTTCTATGTCGCTGCCATGGTGATGGGGGTTTGATCAGCATGGTATTGCTCCCCGGGTCAGGTTTGCTCTTCGTTACGAGGAGTAGATCCCTCATCGTCGATGGCAAGTGACTCGACCAGCACGTTGGGTTGCTGGGATCGAATCGGGGTCGGTTGTGAAGGTGCTGAGGCTCGGGTTGTTTTCCTTCGGGGGGCCATGTTACTCTCGGTACGTAGCTTTGAGATGTGTCTTCCCCACAGACGGCGCCAAACTGTTTCTGCCTAGAAACTAGTCAAAAGAGTTAGTGTGTTTAGAGAGGTTAAAATCCCGAGTTGGAGTATAATCCCGAGTCTTGTCAACCGAGGTCCTGCAAAACAAAGAAACCTAGCCCGGGGGTGTTCCCGGGAAAGCCCCTCCGACGTTCAAGTCAGTTGAGATTGAGGTAGAGAGAGAAAGTGAACAGTTCTAGAGAGAGATGCTCTGGTTTTGTTAGGTGAGAGTTGAATACCCGTTCATTGATTGGACTTGCTGCTTTTATAATGTTGGGGATTCCCCAGACAGGAAACCCTATTGGGGAACCTCCATGTCTGTAGGAAAGGTGTCCCCCTTTTATGGCAAAGTTGCTTTCTGTCTAAAAAGGCTGATGGGCTCCTTGGGAGCATACAGATCAGATCCTTTAGATGGTCTGTGCATAATGCTATTGGACCAGATCAGGGGTCCAAACAAGAAGGAACATGATGCAATTTTTTGTGTATAGGTAATTTTTTGTGTAGAAGGAACATGATGAAGTTCTGGTTATGTGTTTTTTGTGTAGATATCTAAGTCATGAGGCAGTCATGTAATGTAATGCATCCTTTCTAGTTAATGATAATTAAGGTTTCTTTGTTCTGTTTATTTCAATGTTACTTACAAATGAGATCAGGGTATTGGGAACACTCCAATCCAGTCTTATATGGCAGACAAATTCAACATCATTTGACTTCTTTAATGCATCAGGGGTTAACAATATCATCAACACATGACCCATGCTTGATTCCTGAGCACTAAGTGCATTCAAACTTGGAGCCCAGAGCATGGGTTATGTGATATGTTGAGTCCCATCATCATTTGCATTATTTGTGACTATGATCTCTCACATTTATTCATTGAGATCTGAAAGGACTCATTTCAGCTTGCCAATAACTATCCAGCCAATTCCCAACCGCTACCAACAACCAAAGTAACCAACCAATTCCAATAACTATCCAACAGCCATTTCACACAATCAAGGGGACTCATTGGGATGTCACCAATATAAGGGACTCATTGGGATGTCACCAACGTAATCAACAGAGATTAAGGCAATAAATAATCAGAACAACATACTGATAACAGAGTAGGCAACAAATCATCATCAAACAGGGGACTCATGGGAATGTCACCAACATAATCAACAGAGATTAAGGCACCAAATCATCACTACAACATACTGATAACATAGGAGGGAAGAAATGATGGCAACAAATCATCACAGACCACCAAAGCATGCAATAGATGTAAAGTAAAAGACAAGAGAGAAAGATAACAAACCCTCAGGAACTCTTTTGAGTTCCTTTGCGTAATAATAGGAAAGAATGCTCAGTTGGATCCAAATTTTCCTCCCCTTCAAGACAGGGACTCATAGGGATCTCAGGACCATCATCATCAAAGTCCTCATAACACTAGGGAAAAAAAAAAAGGAAGGGTCAGTATTTGGAAGGGATGCGTTTTATTTAAAACGCAGCCCTTCTTGTATGAAGGGCTGCGGTTTTCAATAAAACCGCAGCCGTTTTAGGGAAGGGCTGCAGTTAACAAGAAAACGCAGCCCTTCGTACTATATGAAGGGCTGCGGTTTTCAGGCAAACCGCAACCCTATTAGTGAAGGGCTGCGGTTAGCCCAAAAACCACAGCCCTTTAAACACGAAGGGCTGCGGTTTTTGGCCTAACCGCATCCCTTCACTTTCCTTTTTTTTTTGATATAATTTGCTCGCATACAAGCAATACAGTGCCCCCATTTTAATTTCCCTCCACTTAGATAAAATTCATGAGCGAAACAAAACCCCTCCCTCTCACTCACTCGCACAGCTAACCTTAACGCCCCATCACCGGAGCCCTGACGTCGGAGCACCGACCCATCGCTGGAGCCACCACATTGATGCACCACCTTGCTCACCACCCACCACTCGTAGCAGCGACCTCCACCACCACCACTACCCTTCTCTTTCTTCTCTTCTCTTCTCTTCTTTTCTCTTCTCTTCTCCACCATTTCGGTGTGGAGCTCCTCCACCACTACGCAGCGCCACCACCCACAAGCGGCAGCAACGACTACCACCACCACTGCCCTACTCTTTCTTCATTGCTCTTGGGTTTAGTCAATTTTTGCTTAGTTTAGTATGAATTAATCTTGTTTTTAAGTTAGTTTTGTTAGTTTTTCTTAATTGAATTAAATGATTAATGTGCAATGTGGCTTTTGTTAATTGTAGGAAGAAGAGGCTTAGGAAGGCAAATAAAGTTCCAACTATCTCTTCTCTCTTCATTGCTCATCATTGGTGTTAAGAGGTAACTAATAATTTAATTTCGTTGTCTTTTTTGTTTGATTTGTTGATGAGACAAAGTTGTCATGTGATTCAATTTGATTAAGTTATGATAATTTATTGATATATATATGTATTTCTTATAATGTATGTATATTTCTTGATATGAGATTGTATGAAAACGCAATGTAATTTAGCTATGAAATCTACAAGTTGTTTGAATCATCATCATACGCCTAGATACCCGTTCAAGACTTACTCATTAGGAGTAAGTCTTGAATAGTCCCCGGTTTGGGACTGTTCTTGGACGTTTGATCTCACTTAGGTGGTGAATGTGTGTCTTCTTTTCAATTCTGAGGAAAGTCTTGGCTTATCATTTCTCTACATTCTTCTCTGGGTACATATGTAGATAAGCAATTATCTACATTGTGTACTTGGAGAACTGTAGGGAAATGCTGCCGGATTTTCCTTAGAATTGAAAAGTTGGCATAAATTCACTAGTGAGATTAGACGTCCAAGGATGGGTTAGGTTGGAGTGATAAGGACCTTCGGCTGCATGCATACATTTGAACATGTCACTATCTTAGCTTGCTTTATACGTGTGTGATTTGAATATGTGAGTGTATGTACTTAAATAATGATTGATGCATTATATTAATTGGTTGTGTTTAATTATTAGAGGTCTTCTTGAATGAGATGGATCGTACTTGGATGTATGGTAGTCGTGAATCGATTGAGTTTGTGAATGGGGTCTCAGAATTCTGTACATCTGCATTACAATATCAAGCATCCTCTGGAGCAGTCGACTTTTATTGTCCTTGTGTCGATTGTAGAAATGTGAGCACGGTTAGTAGTAAACATTTGCTTAGGGAGCATGTCTTTCGCCGTGGGTTCAGGTCTCAATACCACGTATGGGTTTGGCATGGTGAGCAGGGGAAGTATATAGGAAGCTCTAGAGTAATGAACGATGTATGTGAAGAAAAGAAGGATTTAGAGAATTGGAATGATGAGTTCGGTGATGAGAATTTGAATGATGAGTTTGCAGATGATGATAGGGATCGGGTAGACGAGATGATACACGAGGTTGAAGATCAGTCGTGTAAACGACCTCGTATTTTTGAGTCTATGTCTAAGGCTGCTGAAAAGCCGTTGTATCCATCTTGTACAAAGTACACCAAACTTTCCGCCGTGATAACATTGTTCAACATTAAGTCGAAAGCTGGTTGGACGGACTCTAGTTTCACATCGATGTTGTAAGTTTTAGCTGATATGCTCCCTGATGAAAATGAACTGCCAAAGTCGTATTATTATGCGAAAAAACTGATGTGTCCTTTCGGTTTAGAGTACGAGCGGATACATGCCTGTCCTAACGATTGTGTGCTTTATCGTAATGAGTATGAGCATTTACATGAGTGTCCACGTTGTGGATTGTCGAGGTACAAACATGAAGGAGCTGGAGGTAGTGAAGGACCACCAGCTAAGGTGTTGTGGTATCTACCCATAATACCTAGATTTAAGCGCATGTTCTCAATTAAAGGAGATGCGAAAAATTTGAGGTGGCATGCAGATCGTAGGAAGAAAGACCGGTGCGCTCAAGCATCCGGCCGATTCGCCCGAGTGGAAAAGTATCAACGGGGTGCAAAAGGCATTTGGTAATGAGGATAGGAATCTGAGGCTTGGATTATGTACGGATGGCATGAACCCTTTTGGCAATCTTAGTTCACAAAGATAGTACATGGCAGTAGTTTTAGTGGTTTATAACTTGCCTCCTTGGTTGTGCATGAAACGCAAGTACATCATCTTTGTCGCTTCTTATATCAGGGCCCAAACAACCTGGAAATGACATAGATGTATACCTCCAACCGCTTGTTGAAGATTTACAGAAGATGTGGAACGAAGGAGTGTTAGTATTTGATGCGTATGCTAATGAGATGTTCACTCTGCGTGCCATGCTTTTTTGTACTATGAACGATTATCCGACTTATGGGAACTTATCCGGGTATAAGACTAGAGGAAAACAACCCTGCCCGATTTGTGTAGATGACATGAAGTCTACACACCTTAAGGGCTGCAAACATGTCTATATGCGCACACGAAGGCTCCTCAGACGCGACCATCCCTATCGGTTTAAGAAGAAGGCATTCGATGGGACGGTTGAAGAAGAAGTTGCTCGTAGACCATTAACTGGTACTGAAGTTTATAATCAGGTTAAGGGCATTGAGACAATCTTTGGTAAACCTGCTAGTGAGGTTGATCGACCTACAAGATTATGGAAAAAGGAGTCCATTTTTTGGAAACTCCCATATTGGAAAGATTTAAAGGTCAGACATTGTTTGGATGTCATGCACATAGAGAAGAATGTTTGTGAAGCTATTCTTGCGACACTTATGAATATTCCGGGCAAGACAAAAGATGTTAAGGCGTCACGACTTCACTTGGAAAAACAGGGGCTTCGACCAGAGTTGTGGGCTCAGAAAAGGGACGGAAGGAAGAAGAAAGTAGTGGAGGAAAGGGTTGATGAGGAAACTCAGAAAAGTAAAAAGAAGGTGGAGGATTCAGAGAAGAATTATTTGCCACCAGCTTGCTACACAATGTCGCGTGCAGAGAAACGGATTTTTTGCGAGTCGTTGTATGGCATTAAGGTTCCAACTGGCTACTCATCGAATATGAAGCGGTTTGTTACCTTAAATGGTGAGTTGAAGTTATCGAGTATGAAATCTCACGATTGTCATGTCATGATGCAAGTATTCTTACCGATTGCAATTCGTGGGATACTTCCAAAGCATGTGAGGCACACCATTACAGAACTTTGTTCATTTTTCCATACAATATGCAGCAAAGTTCTAGAACCGTCGACCCTCGATTCCTTGCAGGCCAGAGTAATTGAAACTCTATGCAAATTTGAGATGTTTTTCCCCCCCGCATTCTTTGACATTATGGTCCATCTCATTGTCCATCTAGTTCGAGAAATTAAGTTGTGTGGTCCAGTGTTTTTGAGGTGGTGCTATCCTTTTGAGAGATATATGGGTACTTTGAAGGATAAAGTTCGAAATCCTGCACAACCAGAAGGTAGTATAATTCAAGGGATTGTGGGTGAAGAGATCGGTAATTTTGTGGGCCGAGTATTTTGCTAGTGTTGATCCCGATGGACTTCCGACATCTCGACACGAGGGCAGACTTGAGGGCAAGGGTACAATTGGTTCAAAATTGATCACACCTTCCGTAGAAAAGCGTACACAAGCTCACTTATTTGTATTGCATCACGTAGCAGCTGTCCATCCTTATTTAAATGAACGTATGGAGGAATTACGTGTTAGCATTCCTGGAAAAGGAATAAGGGCATTGACGCACATGCATAACAAGACTTTCATTGATTGGTTTCATAAACGAGTAGTGAATGATTTGGATGAAAGTGTTCCTGAAACAGTGAAGTGGTTAGCATTTGGTCCTCGTGAAGCTGTACGGTCTTATAAGGGTTATGATATTAATGGCAATACGTTTTGGACTGAACGTCAAGATCTGAAGTCGACATCGCAACAAAATAGTGGTGTTTCACTTGTGGCGTCATCTACACAATACGCAAGCTCGAAGGATAAGTCGCCTATACTTGCTGACAATAATTATTATGGGCGAATACAAGAAATATGGGAGCTGGACTACTGCACTTTTAATATTTGCCTCTTGTGTTGCAAGTGGGTTGACGATAATTGACGTTGCGTAAGAAAAGATGATCCTTTCACTCTTGTGGACCTTAGTCGTCTACGTGAAACTCAGGAGCCATTTGTAATTGCACCACAAGTTAAGCAAGTATTTTATGTAACTGATCCTGCTGATAAAAAGTGGTCAATTGTTGTACCTGGTAAAAGGAGTATCCTCGGTATTGGTGATGTTGATGATGAGGAAGAATATGATGCATTTGATGACATCCCAACTTTTACTATCCTGAAAATAGTGTGGAAGATGATGTGAATATGTCGGAGAACTATATGCGTGTAGATCACACTGAAGGGATACATGTACTTGAAGATCCAAAGAAACGGCGGAAGGTCAATAAATCATGAGACATATACTCAGGTATGTCTAATTTCTCCAATTCGTAACTAATATGATGATTTCTAAGGGCTTATTTTTGTTGTTGGTTGAATTTCGGGAACGAAAAGGTCATTTTAGGCCTACATGGCAATGTGGGGGCGATGAGTGGCGGTGGTGGTGGGAATCGTTGCAAATATGGAGAGTGAGGTCACATGGCAATGGAATGCTCTCCACATTTGTAAAAGTTCCCACCACCTCCGCCGCTACCAGCTGATGGGCATTCCATTGCCATGTGACCTGATTCTCGGGTCATTTTAGGCCTATTTTCGCCTTTCGTGTCCAATTCGTACCTATCGAGTCATTTAACCCCAAATTCTTTTTGAACATGATTATATGAGGTATAATGTAACTATTGTGTAGATTTTTAGGCTTGCATCTGTTGTTGGTTGAATTTCGGGAACGAAAAGGTCATTTTAGGCCTATTTTCGCCTTTTCGCGTCCAATTCCTACTTATCGAGCCATTTAAGCCCAAATTATTTTTGAACATGATTATATAAGGTATAATGTAACTATTGTGTAGATTTTTAGGCTTCCATCTGTTGTTGGTTGAATTTCGGGAACGAAAAGGTCATTTTAGGCCTATTTTGGTCGATTCGCGTCCGATTTGTACTTATCGAGTCATTTAACCCCAAATTCTTTTTGAACATTATTATATGAGGTATAATGTAACTATTGTGTAGATTTTTAGGCTTGCATCTGTTGTTGGTTGAATTTCGGGAACGAAAAGTTCATTTTAGGCCTATTTTCGCCTTTTCGCGTCTGATTCGTACTTATCTAGTTATTTAACCCCAAATTCTTTTTGAACATGATTATATGTATAATGTAACTATTGTGTAGATTTTTAGGCTTGCATCTGTTGTTGGTTGAATTTCGGGAACGAAAAGGTCATTTTAGGCCTATTTTCGCCGATTCGCGTCATTGTTTTATATTTTTGTTTATCTAACTCCAAACTTTTGTTGCATATGCCAATATGAGGTAGAATGAAACTACATATTAGGTTTTTGTGCATAAAATTTCATGTAAATGAAATTGAGAAACAAAAAGGCTTAAAGAAAAGGGAGGGAAGTTATGCGGAGGAGCAAGAGTGGGGGGGAGGGTCATTAGGGGCTTGGGGGGGTATGTGCGGTGTGGGGGGCTCAGACGGGGAGGGGAGGGCTGGGCAGCAGTGGGGGGAGGGTTGGCGGTGGCATGGGGGGTTGGCGGGGACTAGCGGGGGTTAGTATCTACCTTGCCAGCCCTCCCCCACCCCCCCCGCACCCCTCCCCTCCTCCTTTCGCACAACCCCCCCCCACACGGACCCCCCCCCGCCCAACCCCCCCTCCCCGCACAAACCACCCCTCCCTGCACGACCCCCCCTTGCCCGGCCCCTCCCCTCCCCGCGAAACCCCCCTCCCCCGCATAGACCCCTCCCCCTCCCCGCACGCACCCTTCCCCCTGCGCACGGACCCCCCTCCCCGCACGGACCCCCACCGCATGCACCCCTCCCCTCCCCCGCACGACCCCCTCCCCCTCCCCCCCGCCTAGACCCCCCCCTGCACGACCCCCCTCCCCGCATAGACCCCACTTGCATAGACCCCCTCCCCGCACGCAGACCCCTCCCCTCCCCCCGCCTGCACTCCCCTCCCCGCACAAACCCCACTCCATGCAGCCCCTCCCCTCCCCCGCACGAGACCCCTCCTCTCCCCTCGCCCGGACCCCCCATTGCACGGACCCCCTCCCCTGCACAAACTCCACTGCACGGACCCCTCCCCCCCCCTGCCTGCAGACCCCCTCCCCCTGGACACGAGACCATTCCCTCTTGTTGCAATCCCCCCGTTGGCCATTAGCTTAGTGCCAATGTGAATTTTTTTTATCTTCAGCTTTATGTATATTAATGCGTATATTTGTACAATTTCAGAGAGATGGCGGAGGTGCATACGGATAAGAGCATGAGTGCTGAACACACTACCGAGGATGAGTCTTTCGATGCGAGAAAGGAACGGGGTAAATTTTACGCCTACTTTCGCGTTTTCGTGTCCAATTCGTACCTATCGAATCATTTAACCCCAAATTCTTTTTAAACATGATAATATGAGATATAATGTAAGTATTGTGTAGATTTTTTGGCTTGCATTTGTTGTTGGTAGAATTTCGGGAACGTAAATGTCATTTTAGACCTATTTCAGCCTTTTCGCTTCCAATTCTTAGATTTTGAGTAACTTAACTCCAATTTCTTTTTGAACAAGATACTATGAGGTATAATATAACTAGTGTGAAGATTTTTAGGCTTGCATTTGTTGTTGGTTGAATTTTGGGAACGAACAGGTCATTTTAGGCTTATTTTTGCCTTTTCGCGTCCAATTCGTACTTATCGAGTCATTTAACCCCAAATTCTTTTTGAACATGATAATATGAGGTATAATGTAACTATTGTGTAGATTTTTAGGCTTGCATTTGTTGTTGGTCGAATTTCGGGAACGTAAATGTGATTTTAGGCCTATTTTCGCCTTTTCGCGTCTAATTCCTATTTCTCGAGTCATTTAACTCCAATTTCTTTTTGAACTTGATAATATGAGGTATAATATAACTAGTGTGTAGAGTTTTACGCTTGCAAATATTTTTGATTGAATTTCGGGAAGGTATATGTCATTTTTAGAACTATTAACTACGGTAAATGATTGAATTCTTATATTATGTGTTTATTCCTTGGTTGTTTTGCAAGGTTTATATGAATAATACACCAAGTTTGAGGGCCTTCACCATAGAGGAATTACATGAAGTTCGGGATAAGTTGGCGACCTACCTTAGTGATGATTGCTTATGATACATTTTGGTGGATTTCGCGATATAATTAGCTAGATCTACTAGTTGGTATCAATTCTATATACACTTTTTACATTATTAAATATATATATTTAAAGTTAATTATTACGTTGAAAAACTTGTGATATATTGCAATTCGATCGGTTTTTTTTTTGTGTCCAAGGGAAGTGTTGGGCGGGGGCGGGGGCTACCACGGTGGGGTGCATGGGTGGGTGCTGGGCTGGGCTAGGGAGGCTGGGTGGGTCTTGGGTGGTGGGGCAAGTGATGGGTGAAGGGAGCCTGGCAAAGGTGGGTGAAGGAGCGGGCAGCGGGGGTGGGCTAGGGTGGGGTGCAGGGAGTGCAGAGGGTGGGTGGGGGTGCGGGCTGGGCCGGGTGGGGGTGCGGGGGTGGGGCCAGGGTGGGGGTGCAGCCGGCGGGGGTGGGGTGGAGGTGTCATCGCGAATTTTTTTTTAATAAAAAAAACCCAAATTCGAAGGGGCTGCGGTTTTGGGTCTAGACGCAGCGACCCTTCACATATAGAAGGGCTGCGGTCTAGACACAAAACCGCAACCCTTCGTTGTGAAGGGCTGCTACGGAAAGGGCTGCTGGCTAAAAACGCATCCCTTAGGGCTGTTTTGACCGCAACCCTTCCGTTTTTTTTCCACTAGTGTAATCCTCATAGACTTGAAAAAGACGATGGTTGCCATCATCATCCTCGCAGAACATATCATGGTAATTCCCCACCTCTGCAAAATCAGTTTCTCTCCACGGACATCCCCTCCCAAGGCAACCCCCGTTTTTCATCCGAATCACTATCAACCTCCATCTTCACCTCAACAACCTTCTCTTGTCCCTTCCTTTAGGGTGCAGAACCTTTATTAAAATCCACCGCCAAACAATTGGTGGTCTGGTCATGGGGGTAGCCCTAATTTTTTCTCTCTCCTCCTCAGTATTAGGTTCAATAATTTTTACCCCCTTTCCCTTAGATCTTAAAATGGAAACCCTAGATCTAGGTTTAGGTTTAGGGGACTTACCAGAGGGGGTGTTAAAAAGTAACTTCTTACTCGCCAATTTCTTTTCTTCCACTTTCTCTACCGTTTTCATCACCTTCTCCAACGCTTTTAGGGATTTTTTGCTCAAACAAGTCGACGCTTCGCCGGAGTAAAACATTTTCCAAGCATAAGGACTTCCATCGGAAATTGGGTCGCCGGATCTCTCGCAAATAATCATCTCCTCCTTCGTTTGCAAAGAAAGGTTGCGTCTGTTAGTGGTTGAGTGTTTATCATAGCTCAATTTGGGTGCGAAAATATGAGGACAGAGAAGAATTCGCAGAGAGAGAAGAATATGCAGAGAGAGAAGAAGATGAAGAGAGAGAGAAGAAGATGGAGAGAGAATTGAAGAAGATGAGATTCGGCTGAGGAGAGAGAAAGATTTTTGGGGGCCTTAGGGTTCTGGGTTGAAAAGGGGGGGTTTTATGAACATTTATGATCCGTTTTAATTTGATCATAAATTGTTGTTGGTAATTGGATGTTGAGGAGTGAGATGGAAAATTTGGTGGGAATCATTAAGTAAGGCAAGGATTTTAATCTGATTTTTAGTCCAAATTAGTTGAACATAAGAAGGCTTAATTAGTTTTAGTAAGGGTATATGTGTATTTTCACACTCAAAATCTTTACCAAACATAGAAAGAAGGAAAATGTTGCATTTCATTTGAAACATCCGTTTTTAGAAACTGTTGCATTTAATTTAAAATGGAGGACGTATTAGAAAAAGTCATATCACCGTAAGTTTACAACTACTAAAAATCAGAGTACTCCCTCTATATTCTTTTATCTTTCTCACTTAGAATCTTAACACTATTTACCATCAGAGAGAATATTTTAAATTTCTCAATATAGAAAAAATATAGTTATGTGGGGTCTTGTTTGATTCGTCTCACTGAGTAGTTTATTAATATTCAATCATTACAATTTTTACTAATATGTAATGAAATATACTTAAGGTTCAATAAGTGCATTGACAAACGCGCACAGTTAAAGTAGGAAACAGAGGGAGTATTACTTATTATATTATTAATAAATTTCAATAAATTGTTTTGTTTTGAGTTTTGTTTTTGTTCTAAGACTCCACAAACCAAACCAACAAATTTGAAGGCAAATTACTCCCTTCGTTGTTTTAAAGTTCTATTCGATTCCTATAGGTACACATTTTAAGATAAAGTTAAGAGAAAGTATAAAAAATGGGTCCACTTAGTTTCTTTACACTTTGTTTTAATGAGGAGAGAGAGTGTGAGTTTATTACTTTATTTGAGGGAGACAGAGAGCATGGAAGAGAGAGTATGGTCCAAGGATAATTGGTGGGACGCGGTCGTACGCGCTACCAAAGATAAAAGTTTATTTAATTTTCCTTCTTTCCAATACAAATAAATGTAAGTGGCAAGTAGGGTCGAATCCACAGAGACTTGGGGACTAACTCGTGCTTATAATAGATCAAATGGGGGTTTTGCGTAGTTTTGTGATTAAATAAATGAATAACTAAATACGAAGAACTAAAGTATAATAAAGAAGTGATGTAATCAAGAAGAGAAGAATCTTGAGTTCGGTTAATGGCCACTTCGATTCATACTATTGATCATTGGTTTCTCAAACATGTAACTTTACTCTTAATTACTCAAAGTTGGAAATCAAATTCCTTTCCCTCAAAAGTACCGTTAAACAATCACAATCAGATGATCATAAAACTTGAACTAATGATTAATCTAATCTAATCAGAGATTAAATTCAAATCAAAAGAACATCAACGAACTAGGAAACAATGAGCCAATTAACAAATTGCTAGCACAACATATTCAAATTGGAACTTGTGATTTCTCTAGTGATTAATCAAGAATAATCAGATTCATTAATCAAACCCTAGATTGCTACTCATGAAAGAAGAACAGATGAATCGGCATCAATTCTAAATCCTAGCAAATGATAAATCGAATGTATAAACTAGTAGTACTCCTAGCAATACATACCACAATCATAGATTTAAATCAAGAAATCACAATTATAATCAAGAAAAAGTTAACAAAGAGAAACCTCACAATAATAGACCGAAGCTTGATTAACCGTTCTCAAGACTAGATTTAGGCTACAATTGACATAGCATCCATCGAAGAAATCTTCAAACTCATTAGAAACTCAAAAAGGGAGAAAATGGGATTAGGGTTCTTCTCTCTCTCCTCTCTCTAATTTAGTTCAGAAATTTCCAAGATAACCAAAACAAAACGTTTTTCTCATTAATAAAACCTAAGGAAAGCTGAAAATTGCCGAAGAGTCGCAGCCGCGTCGAAGTGCGCGAGTCGGGCATCTATGGCGCGCGACTCGGGCTTCCGATGCTGCCCAGACATCCAGCCTTCGCTCGCAGCGCGCGAGTCGGGCAGGTCTAGCGCGCGAGTCGGGCATGTCTTGCTGCCAAGCTTCATTCCTTCGCTCGCAGCGCGTGAGTCGGGCAGTCCTAGCGCGCGGGTCGGGCATTCGATTGTCCGACAGGGTGCTCGCCTAGATATGCGCGAGTCGTGCGGTGATGGTGCGCGGCTCGGGCATGCGGCGCCAAGATTGTGCTACCACTCGATATGCGCGAGTCGTGCGGTGATGGTGCGCGGCTCGGGCATTGGCCGCGCATGATTCTCACTGCTCGATAGTGCGGCCCGTGCGTGTGTGGTGCCCCAGCTCGGGTACTCGCTACTGCCCACCATCCAACCTTCTCCACAAACGCTCGAGGTGGGCTCTTCAACGCCCATGGTGGGCAAACAATGCCGTGGAGCTACAGATAGGATGAACTTGGATGACAACCATCAACATCTAGACTTCAAGGAACTTTGTGAGCTTAATCCACCTGTAAATGATCAAAAGCATATGGAACCACAAAATATCCTTAAATCTCCTCTAATATCGCCAATTCATCATAACTCCCTCTTCTCCACACTAAGGTATAGATGAGTAAAACTCTCCTTCTTAAACCTTAAACCTTAGTAAAATGGACTTCTCAATACTCTATAATCGCATATAACTTGGTCACATCAAATACCCCCACACTTGAACTTTACTCGACCTCGAGTAAACTCAAAATAAAGGTCAATGAGGCACCCCTTCCAAGCCATTGCTCACCTTTCACTACTCCCCTTATCTCTCCATCCTAGTGTATGATAAGAGTTTGCTATTTCCCCCGATTCGCTCAAAGCCAAGTCTAAGGGTGAGAGTCACCCCCACACTTGAACTAAAAGCTCTCCTGAAATAATGTAAATAGCACTCTCATACTATACTCAACACCGAGATAAACAAAACACATGACTTTGAACCCCGAAAGATCTCAAAGGATTCAAAGCCATTCCAATCAACATAACACCACAACCATTCTCATGCCATGAAAGGACAAAAGCAAATTAGAATCCTGACAAATCTCAAAGGACTCGAATTTGGACCATCTAAACACAATCACAACTATCAAACTCCTTATTCCTTCAATGATGAGCGAGCTCTAACCTATTCGCCTCTAACTCCGAACATCAAGATGAAAAACCTACCCGAGGCACTCCTTATATCACCAACCTCCTTATGACACCAACTCCGGCAAATGATTTCAAATTTTCTCTCTTTTATCTCTCATTTTGCCTAGGAGCCCTTTCGGGTTTTCATCCTAGCTTCACACATTTTTTTTCATTTATGAGCTCACCATCTCACCCGCTCCAATTAGCCACTTTTTTGCATAGATTGCCCTTTCGGGTTTTCAACCTATCCGGGCCCCCATTATTGCCTGAGTCGCCCGCCCTTGCGGGTTTTCAACTCAGCGGGTTTCAATTCATCACTTTTGTTCTTTCTTTTTTTTTTTTTTTTTTTTTTTTTTTGTTTTTTTTTTTTTTTTTTTTTAAATAAGCATCAAATAGAACAATGAGAATTTCCTCCCCCCGACTTAATCAAGACATTGTCCTCAATGTGAGAACAAGTACAAGAAAACACAAGAAACGAGAAGGGGAACACTCAATAACCGACTCTCACAAAAATTCTCACCTCTTCAACAATACCAAACTAAAACACTTCACACCTCAACAACATAAGAGAACACATGGACGACAAACACACACACCATCTCACAACCCGACCCCCTATAACACCCAAGTAAATGACTAATCCAAAATTAAATTCATGAGGAGAATATAATTTCAGAACTTTGCACCTTACAGTAGAACCAAATCCAGTATGCAAATGCGCATCATTGCTCGTAAGCATTGCTCATGCACTCCTTCATCAATCTCGACCCTCCAATTTCACCAACGTCTCTCAAATGGACACTTCTCAAAGGTCTTTTGATGTATTTTGGCTTAAGTTGGATTATGATTGACTAAAAGTGTTTTGAATTATAGTTCGGGAAACAAGAGGGGGAATGGTGGGTGAAGGATAATTTGTTGTGGTGGAGTATAAAAATGGTGAGGTGTAAGAGTAAGAATAAAAAGAAAAGGAAGCAAAAATAGAAAAGAAAAAGAAAGAAGAAAAGAAAAAGGGGCTCGGGTTGCCTCCCGAGTAGCGCTAGTTTAAAGTCGTTAGCTCGACCTTATACCTCCCAAAATCGGTCCGGGGGTGGTTCAACTCCTTGTTCCAACACTTGTACTGTAAGCTTGATGAGACATTTTCCCGCACGCCTAGCGTTAGTGATAACGGTGTAAAATTATGCAAGTAAATCGGGTGGTCTCTCATGTTTTTGCAACCTCACTACATCCAATGACTCATGTTCCTCACTTGGTATCATATGTATCACACACTATGGGTGAATAGTACCCACAAAGCATGAGGGATGTTCGGTCGCTAGGGAATTTTTAGACTCATGAATACCAAATGCTTCTATATGTCCCCCAAACTCCATAGTTAATGACCCCGCACCAACATCAATTTTTGTACTGGATGTTTTCAAAAACGGTCTCCCTAGAAGAACAGGAGAAACATGACAATCAGACTCCATGTCCAATACTTAAAAGTCAGTAGGAAACTGAAGTTTACCAACATGAACTAACACATCCTCGACTTTACCCTTGGGATAAGAGTGGGATCCGTCAGCTAATTGCACTATGACGTTTGTTGCATGCAAAGGACCAAGTGCTAAAGACTCATATAGTGAAAATGGAATCACATTAATTGAAGCACCTAAGTCTAACATAGCTTTAGGAATACCAATGTCATTAATAGTGCAAGGGATGGTAAACATGCCTGGGTCATCATGTTTGGGAGGAAGTGCATTATGAGAAATAGCAGAAACATGCTCACTAGTTTTCTCTACTTTTGTTAAAATAGGAGAACTTACCTCACTTTCGCATATGGGCTCGTATATACCTTTGTTGCGTTCATACCTTCTATCGGCCCGCAAAGCTTCTGGAAAAGGTGGGGGAGGTCGATGCTTTGGAAGTAAAGTAACTTCCTTCTTTCTTGCAACCATGCTCTCTCCCTGTGTCAGCTGTGTATCACCCCTTATCATGATAGAACTCACATTCTTCTTGGGGTTTACTGTTTGGGAGGGTAACTTTCCCAATTCACGAGCCTCTAGCCCGCTCACCGCACTCGAAACCCGACTCATCCGTGTTTCCAAATTCCTTATACTAGAGCGGGTTTCCCTCTTGAAACCGTACCATATTCCCTTGCATGGTGGTCACATTCTTGGTTAAGGCATTGATCATATCTTCAGTAGACATTGTAGAACTTTGCCTCATATCTGAATTCTGACCCTGATGATGACCCTGAACTGGAGCTTGGGGTCTCATGAACTGTTGTTGCTGTTGATGATATTGTGTGGGTTGTTGGTTACCTTGCTCATTCCCATACCTCAACCTCGGATTATCTCTCCAACCAGGATTGTATGTGTTGGAATAAGGATCATATCTCCTTTGATTCCCTGAGCCTTGAAAACCAAGAGCGTTGACTTCCGCATTAGACCCCTCTTGAAGTTCAGGCAATAATCGGTGGGGTGATTCGAAGCACATATCCCACACGCCTTAACTTGTTGTGTGTGCCCCTTAACAATGAGCTCTCTTACTAGTGAGGTAAGAGCTTGAACCTGTTCTTCAAGTTTTGGATTTTGCGTGTTTGAGCTACCCACATTCACCTTCTCGTGGGTGGATCGCCTACTAAAATGTCTGGAGCCTTCGTAAAAGCTCCTCTATCAAAGCTCTAGCGTTCGCTGGAGTCTTATTTATGATCGATCCACCACTAGCTGCATTAATCATCCGCACATCATCATCAGAAAGTCCATTGTAGAAGTATAAGATCAAATCTTCCTCACTATATCCATGATACGGACAGCTTGCACATACCCTCTTAAAACGTTCCCAATATTCATACAAAGGTTCATCATATCGTTGCTCTATGTTGCTGATCTCTTTCTTGAGTGTGGATGACTTTGAAGCGGGAAAATATTTATCAAGGAACCGCTTCTTCATCTCAGACCAACTGGAGATACACCCCGGGGGAAGATAATATAGCCAATCTTTGGCCGTATCCTTAAGAGAAAAAGGAAATGCCCTCATCTTAACTTGCTCTTCCGTGGCATTACTCGGTTTCATGCTTGAGCATACAACATGGAACTCGGATAGGAACTTGTTAGGGTCTTCACCACTGAGCCCATGAAAAGATGGTAATAGATGAATGAGCCCTGACTTGAGCTCGAAAGTGGTACCCGCTTCAGGTGTTGGGAAAGTGATACATAATGGTTCTTGATCAAGATTAGGAGCAAGGTGAGCTCCCTCGTAGTACGAGTCTCCACCCTAGGTGGCATTTCTTCTTCCAAATTCAATGAAAATGGAAGTTCTTGAAAATTTCTTCTCAATTCCCTTCGCAACCTGAAAAGATTCAATTCTAACTCGGGATCGTAATCCACACAATCTTGGTTAGTAGCACGGGTGCCAACCATATACTAATCAAAAAGTGAAATTTCAAAACACAATCTACAATAAACACGTTTTAGTAGTTGCCAAGTCCCCGGCAACGGCGCCAAAATTTGGTGGGACGCGGTCGTACGCGCTACCAAAGATAAAAGTTTATTTTCCTTCTTTCCAATACAAATAAATGTAAGTGGCAAGTAGGGTCGAATCCACAGAGACTTGGGGACTAACTCGTGCTTATAATAGATCAAATGGGGGTTTTGCGTAGTTTTGTGATTAAATAAATGAATAACTAAATACGAAGAACTAAAGTATAATAAAGAAGTGATGTAATCAAGAAGAGAAGAATCTTGAGTTCGGTTAATGGCCACTTCGATTCATACTATTGATCATTGGTTTCTCAAACATGTAACTTTACTCTTAATTACTCAAAGTTGGAAATCAAATTCCTTTCCCTCAAAAGTACCGTTAAACAATCACAATCAGATGATCATAAAACTTGAACTAATGATTAATCTAATCTAATCAGAGATTAAATTCAAATCAAAAGAACATCAACGAACTAGGAAACAATGAGCCAATTAACAAATTGCTAGCACAACATATTCAAATTTGGAACTTGTGATTTCTCTAGTGATTAATCAAGAATAATCAGATTCATTAATCAAACCCTAGATTGCTACTCATGAAAGAAGAACAGATGAATCGGCATCAATTCTAAATCCTAGCAAATGATAAATCGAATGTATAAACTAGTAGTACTCCTAGCAATACATACCACAATCATAGATTTAAATCAAGAAATCACAATTATAATCAAGAAAAAGTTAACAAAGAGAAACCTCACAATAATAGACCGAAGCTTGATTAACCGTTCTCAAGACTAGATTTAGGCTACAATTGACATAGCATCCATCGAAGAAATCTTCAAACTCATTAGAAACTCAAAAAGGGAGAAAAAGGGATTAGGGTTCTTCTCTCTCTCCTCTCTCTAATTTAGTTCAGAAATTTCCAAGATAACCAAAACAAAACGTTTTTCTCATTAATAAAACCTAAGGAAAGCTGAAAATTGCCGAAGAGTCGCAGCCGCGTCGAAGTGCGCGAGTCGGGCATCTATGGCGTGCGACTCGGGCTTCCGCTGCTGCCCAGACATCCAGCCTTCGCTCGCAGCGCGCGAGTCGCGCAGGTCTAGCGCGCGAGTCGGGCATGTCTTGCTGCCAAGCTTCATTCCTTCGCTCGCAGTGTGCGAGTCGGGCAGTCCTAGCGCGCGGGTCGGGCATTCGATGCTGTCCAGCAGGTGCTTCAGCTAGATATGCGCGAGTCGTGCGGTGATGGTGCGCGGCTCGGGCATGCGACGCTGCCAAGATTGTGCTACCACTCGATATGCGCGAGTCGTGCGGTGATGGTGCGCGGCTCGGGCATTGGCTGCTGCGCATGATTCTCACTGCTCGATAGTGCGGTCCGTGCGTGTGTGGTGCCCAGCTCGGGTACTCGCTACTGCCCACCATCCAACCTTCTCCACAAACGCTCGAGGTGGGCTCTTCAACGCCCATGGTGGGCAAACAATGCCGTAGAGCCACAGATAGGATGAACTTGGATGACAACCATCAACATCTAGACTTCAAGGAACTTTGTGAGCTTAATCCACCTGTAAATGATCAAAAGCATATGGAACCACAAAATATCCTTAAATCTCCTCTAATATCGTCAATTCATCATAACTCCCTCTTCTCCACACTAAGGTATAGATGAGTAAAACTCTCCTTCTTAAACCTTAAACCTTAGTAAAATGGACTTCTCAATACTCTATAATCGCATATAACTTGGTCACATCAATAATTAAATTATTGTATATCTTTTGCAAAATGAGAATAAAGCATTGTGAGTAGAATATGGAAAACAAAAGTGAGTAGAACTTTAAAAAACGGAGGGAGTATACAATATTGGTCAATTATGCATCCAGAGGAATGAATTGATCGATTAGAGAATAGAGGTAGCAAACAGAAGGACCTAGACCCATAAATTTAGGACATTACTGGTATTCTTATGTAATTGCATGATATTTTTAGAAGTGCACGAGAATAGGTTTCGATTCTTAGGTGCTTCCGGAAGCACATAGAATTATGTGCTTTTAAAGACATTTTTTTGCACATTTGTATAAAAATGGAGCAAAATGTAGAATATACAAATATAAAATGTGCAAAACATATGAGGAGCACTATGGAAGCTTTGGAAAACAGGAGATGAGCATCAAATGATGAGTTGGCTTTATCAAGTTTCTATAACAAAAAATCAAAGCGATTACTAAAAGGGGAGCTGATACCGATACACCACCCTCTAGGAAGTTTATGAGCCTAAGTGTTTGATGAATTATTGGAGTTCGATTCAAAATTTTCATGTACCGAATATAGCTAATAATCATTTGAAAAGCTCGTAAAAAGGCTTAGATTCTTGTTCCTGATTTTATTTGATATATTACAATCCATTCTTTTCTTTTTGATCTACACACTTTTCTTTTTGGTCTGTTTCTTTTTAATCTACACATTGTTGATTTTTCTATATTTGGTAACATGTCCATTACTTTCTTCTCTTTTTCCACCCATGTTATTCACTTTTAATATTTTAACCCTCTTTTTAGTTTATCTCTATCACTTTTTAGTTTCTTGTTCCACAATTTCAGTTTTTCTCTCACACTTTTAGACTTTCACCTTGGTTTTCCCTTAAATTGAAGTGGGTAAACTAAAAAGAAGCGCATGAAGTAGAAACCAATTTAAAATTATATATAAAATGTGCACAACATTAGTGAGCAGCTCAAATTAACTAGCAAAAACATAATTATGCTAATTTTCTAAAGTAATTTTCAAACTCAAGTTGAGTTTTATGTTAAGTTTAAAAATGTAACTTTAAGCTAAAAAATGTAAGCACCGATTCTACTCGATAAGGGCAAGTATTATGAGGTGAACTGAGCAACCTGAAACTTAGGTTCAATATGACTCGGCTCATCAATGCCCATACCACCAATAAATGATAAAAAAATTAGGTTTTTTCACCAGATACCCCTGAGTTTTCAAAAAAATTCACCTGGTACCCTCCATGTTTTCAAAATTCACCAGGTACCCCTCAGTTTCGAAGTAATACATCGACATGCCTCTAATGACTAACGGCGGTTAACACCGTTAGCCTTAAACCTCATTAAACCCTAATTAGGCCTAATTAACCTAACTAAACCCTAACACTAACCCCTAATTTCAAACCCTAACCCTAACCCCTAATTTCAAACCCTAACCCTAACCCTAACCTCCACTACCACCCAACCACCACCCCCTCCCTCCACCACCCCACCCTACCCCTGCCCCATGACCCCCACCCCCGCGCAACCCCCCACCCCGCACCCCCACAACACCACCCCGCTTCCATTTTCGCACCCTTCCCCCACCTCCGTAGCACCACCCTCCTCCAATTTCCGCAGAACACAAAGTACGTAGATTGCGAAAAAAAACAAAGAAAATACGGGGGTTGCGGCGGCGCGGGGGGTGGGTACAAAAATGGAAGGGGGTGGTGGTGTGGGGGTGGGGGAGGGCCGGGGGCACACGATGGTGAGGGAGGGGGTGGGGGAGCCGCCGAACCGAACTGGTGGGGGATGGGGGGGCGCGGGGGTGGGGGAGGGGGTGGCGCGGGGGTGGGGGAGGGCGGGGGGTGGGGGAGTGGACCGGGGGTGGTGGGAGGGTGGGGGAGTGGGTGGTGGGTTAGGGTTAGGGTTAGGGTTAGAGGTAGGGGTTAGGATTTGGGTTAGCATTAAGGAGTTAATTAGGGTTTAAAACAGGAAATTAGGGTTAATGACTAACGGCGGCTAGGCGTTAAGGGTATTTGAGTGTATTAGTTCAAAATTGAGGGGTACCAGGTGAATTTTGAAAACATGGAGGGTACCATGTGAATTTTTTGAAAACTCGGGGTATCTCGGTGAAAAAACCGTAATTTTTATTAATCATTAGAGATATTAATGATCAAAATTGTGCAGCAAATATACAAGTTTAAATGAAACATCTACTTAAAAGTGTTACCTCCGTCCTTAATTAATGGTCCTATATACTATTTCAGTCAGTTCTTAAATAATTTTACAATTACTATGAATACAAAATTTTCCCAACCACATTCTGACATGCATATGATGTGGGTTTCTCCACTAACTATATTTATCTCACTCTCTTTTGATACTCATGTGATGTGGGGCCATATTTTACATTAATTACTACCACTCGCCAAAAACAAATAATTTACAACATATATTTGAACCAAACAACATACACAGATATATAACCTAGATTATAAAGAGCAAAAATTTGTTCCAACTTCGAACCATTAGGAATTAAGAATTTCTCGGGGTGGCAATATGAGGCATTAGAAATATATGGGGAAGTGTTTATAGTACCATTAGAAACTTTTTAGAAGAAGTCGAGAGAGTACAAAGATGACTAGCTAGGATAGAGGGCTTAAAAATGATACGAAGAAATGATGTCAGCCAGAGCATAGTACTGTTATATGCTTGACATAAGAGAATTGAGGCATATAATCTACATAGACGCTCCATCAGAGATAATGTCTTGACTCATGCAGGCGACCCTATCTCGTGGGGATTAAGGCTTTGACATTGTTATTGTCACTATAGTATAGACAGTAAAAAATGGTCTTCTTATCCAAAAAACAGAAAACTTGCTTCAGTTGCTAGAATCGGAACTGTGTCTGTTGATCCATTTTTAGAAGACATTTGCTGCGCGGTTTCTGGTTGTATTTTGAATTACATATCCTACCTGCCAAGAAGCGATGTTATAGTCCAATCATTGGATCTTGACTTATTCAAAACCGATTCTTGTGGCAAACACCTTCCAACATAAAAGCCAGGCTCTTTAGGTTCAGGTAATTCACAATCACTGCTTAACATGACAGTAATGAGTGACATGCTCGGTCTATCTTCCGGATGTTGCTGAACACATAACAAGCCAATTTGGATTGACCTCTGCAGTTGGTACGCATAACTCGAGTTCTGGATCAATGGATCCGCTTGATCCAAAGCCATACCTTCTTTGAGAAGCATCCATGCCTATACAATTATCAAACACACTGTTAAAGTCAACATGAGGCCCTTTCAGAACATGAAATTCACGCAATCTGTTAGAATGAAGACTTGTCTTACATGTCCAAGAAGGCTGTGATAGTGGTCCGGATGACTGAATCCTCTATTTTTCTTGCCACTTATGATCTCAAGAACTAATACTCCGATGCTGAAGACATCAGATTTCACTGAAAAGAGCCCATCGATAGTGTACTCTGGAGGCATGTAGCCACTGCAACCAATTAACAAAAAATTGAGACACTGGTAGGGATCGTAGTACGGCAGAAAAAAAATATGAGATGAAAAAGGTTATATGTTCCAACAACTCGCGTTGTCTGAGCTTCATCTTCATTGCCATTAAATGTTCTAGCCAACCCAAAATCAGAGATTTTGGGATTCATCTCGAAATCTAGTAGTATATTGCTCGCCTTAAGATCTCGATGAACAATTCTTAGTCTAGAATCTTGATGAAGATATAGAAGTCCTCGAGCAATTCCTTTGATGATCTCTAAGCGCTTTGGCCAATCTAGCAAGTTATTGCTTGTTGGATATGCTAAAAATTTACAACTAGGAGTATAAGCCAAATATATTATTTGGATTAGTATTTATTCTAATCAAAGCTCAATCATTGACTCTATCCTCATTGAAAATAAATATAGATCTAAAGACTAAAGAAATACATACCAAATATATAGCAGTCCAAGCTTTTATTGGGCATGTATTCATAGATGAGCAACCGCTCTTCTGCTTCAACGCAACATCCTGTAAGTCTCACAAGATTTCTATGTTGGAGCTTTGCAATAAATATAACCTCGTTCTTGAATTCGTCTAGTCCTTGTCTTGAATCCTTAGAAAGCCTTTTCACAGCTATCTCTCGTCCATCACTCAGCACTCCCTAACAAATTATTAGTACAGATTACAAACTTCCCTGAATAAACTTTACATGTTTCATGGTTATATCTATGTTAATAACGTACTAAAAATGTTCAAAGCAAACCGTACTGCCTTGTTTAATCAAGGAACTAGACTACTAGAGCATCTACACAATTTCTTATCGGGCGTATATTTGACTAAGACAGGTGTTGTTCAGTTGGGGACATTTGATAAAAGTAAGTTTTAGGGATGATCAAGTCCAATCAGGTGTAAGCATAAGATGAAACAGATCCAGTCAAGTCTAATAAATTCATTTCAGATAAGTTCGGGTAAGGAGAACTTGCCCTCAAAATATTTTATCCCGATGGTCGAAAAATCTACTGAAGATGCGATGGAGCCGTGAGCTTGATGCCATGAAGCAAATACAACAATTCAGTTTCAAGATGGCGAAAATTCAGAGAGCATTGAAAGGCTGGCCAATATTCTAATTTTACAAGATATGCAGATACATACTAGTAAATCACTAGACACTAGCATAAACATAAGTCCTGCTAATGACAAGTATCAAGTCAACTTCTTTTTCTTCTTTTGTGGTAATTAAGTATAAAGTCAATTTTATTGCAAAATGCAATGTATTTTATCTTCAACATATCAAACTCCTTTTCAAAACCATCCACATCCAACTGTTTTCAGGAACTTGTTTTTTTTTTTTAAATCGGGGGAGTTATCAGGAACTGAAATGGCAGGAGTTAGCCTCTTTTTCTCAGTCACTCTTTTACAATATCACCAATTTTTTTCTTTTCCTCTTTTTTCTTGGGATGGGGGTGTCCTTGCCTTTTTGAAGTGAATCCGATGGACTGTTCGACAAACGAAAGCACTAATGAATGTAGATTGTAGATGGAAACCTTAAAAAGAAAATTAGCTTGTATACAGGTCCAAAGCCACCCTGTCCAAGTTTGTTATAAGTGGAGAAATTGTTTGTAGCTTTAGCTATCACATCAAAAGCATATATTGGCAGCTCAGATTCTCCTTCATTGTTGTTATTAATGCTGATTTTACTGCTAGCATTGTGTTTTGCTGTCAAAAATATCACATGTAAATAATTTGAAGCCAAAATACTTGCCTCTAACAATATGTTTGGTAACATTTTTGGAGGGAAGGGGGAGATTAGAGAAGGTGAAGAAGGGGAAGGAAGGAGTGTGCTTCCAGTTTTCTTCCAAATCTTTTCAATCAACATACTTGGCCGTCTAAAGGAAGAACAAGAATGGATTATTCCCAAATCTTTCATTCACATTCTCTAACGGTCTAGCCCGTATATGCATAAGGGAAAACAGACCCCTCGCTCTCCGAATTCTCTCATCCAAGAACACTATATATGCAGGGTTATAGTTCAGTAGAAGAGATAATCTTCGTATCTCCAAAACACTGATGGAACTTCTAATTTAAGAGGAAACAGTAGCAGCTGAAACATTGAAAATATAGCAAAGGCTATAATTCCACACACATACCTTTGCTCTTCCGCCGCCTCCACAAAATATATAATGTTGCTCCACAGAGAAGCATCACAACTGATAAAGAGGAGCGTATAGGAATCCATAGTCGATTTTTCTTATCACCACCTATACATAGATAAAAGAATATAAGATTTGTAAGTTCTACAATAACTAGAGTCACAGCACAAAAAATATCTAAATACATGACAATATTAACAAATCTAAAGATTATACCAAACCCAAAATGGTTCATACCCAACTCAGAAAAGGGCACCTTCATATATAAATCTTGTCCAGAACCTGACAGAACTTTCACATCAATCACGGTATCAATCCACAACAAGCACCCACTTCCTCCATTAGTTATTTCTAAATTAGCATACGCCACACAGGAGCAATTCTGCGTGCACATTCCCCTACATTCGTCGAGCATCATTGTTGTATTATACCAGGAATATCTAGTGTCAGGCAATTTAACATTAGGATACTTGATAAATCCATGACTACCACTGCAATTCAACGGAGCACTACGAACACACCCATCCCTCCAATTTCCTGCATTCCAATTTGTAATGGACCTGGGCACAAATCCATTCATGCATTGACATTGAGGATCATTAGCAAAGTTACAACTACTAAACGCACCACACACACCATAAATGTCGCAACTATCTTCAGGTTTCAAAAAGCATGTACCCCAAGTTTGTGTATGATCAATCCATTGTTGAAAATTGATATGTCCAGAGAGGTCCAATACTCTGTTAGTGATGTGCGAGAAGTTACCATGGACATAGTACATCTCCTTGTTATTCAGAACAAACTCAACTTCATTAGGAGTAAAAGTTGGTAGCCTAGTAGTACTTGAAAACCAGAGACCATTCCATGGACCATCTCGAAACTGCACAACATTATCTTTCAAAAGGAATGGTTGTGGGTATCCAGTGGGATCAATCCGGTACGTATAGCTACCTGGAGAAGGATCATCGCTGCTTTTCCAGGAAATTAGGAATCGATCCAACCCAGTAACGAAGTTCTTTCCCAACTTCATTTCTGATAGCAGAGTATAACAGGGATAATCAAAACTCTGCCATAAGATATTATCAAGGTTATCATCTTTTGGATCTCTGACAACAAGGTTCCCTGAGTCCAAAAGTTGCGCAACTGGATTTGATACAGATCTTGATGTATTGCTAGACCATACCACTCCTCCCGTGCTGTTGACAAGTGTCAGAACAGACTGATTGGTCATCTGAAGAACGCCAAATGAATCTAAAAGTGGAGACTCTCGATTGGCAACCCATACATACGTCATGACTGAGATATTCTTGAACCAAATTCCCACATATCTTCTCGTGCTGCTGCCTGGACTGAAGAATCCCAGCTCGAAATTCCCACCTTTGGAAACCAAAGTCTTACCATCATGGAGTGATTGGATTGGAGTGACAGTATCCAGAGCAGTGGAGGTAGTTAACATCAAAGAAATCATGAGTGACCAAAAAAGAAGGCGGCCATATGAAGCTGATTTCATCTTGCACAACTTTGTTTGCAGGCAAAGGTGTGAAAAGCTTAAAACTGTATTCAGAGGTTGTCGCCTTGCTAGATGCAAATGGTATGTGGACTCACTCCATTACATACAGCTTGACGTTCACAAAGAAATACATTCAGTTAAGCTGAAAATCAATCTCTCAAAGAGTTGTTTGAAGTCGTAATCCCCTTGATCACTAAGGTCAGCATAATAACAATTTATTCATTTTGGCTATAATCGAGGTTTTTCAGTCCACCTTAACCATTCTTTACGTTGTGAATATCACATAAATGGTTGTTGTCTGTTCTGGGAATACATGAACCACATACCACAATCATATGGAAAATTGTACGTTAAAAAGAACCCACAACTGGGCTGCCTTGAATACTTTTATGTATAGTTGGAAAGTCAATTCACAGTTTTGCCACAACAAAAAGGAGACACGCTAAAGACAAGTCAATGGTTTAGTATCTTTATCCACCATTCTGACATTTCAAAGTAGAAAATTGTAAGTTATTCAAAACTCTTGTTTCAACTCAAGTACTCGTGATTGATTCTCGAAACTTTAATATGATATGAAATGAATAGTTCTGAGTCTCACACGTGCACAGGGACATGAGTATGCAAGTCTGAGTAACATAGAATTTTATTACACCAGAACTGGACATTCACAGTACATAATCTAGAAAACTCTTCTCCCTAAAACAAGAACACAAAAGCAAGAAATCTGGTGCAAAGATTTTCTTAGTATGAGTAAATACAATATATATGAAGAACTTACATCACCAAAGTGAAAACTGAAAGATAATTACGAGAAGCATGAGTGTCCAATGAATGATCCTGTCAGGTTGGTGTCTAACCTGCTTCGATAATAGAAAGAAAGACAAAAGAGCAGCTGGTCTGTATGTAGCTGTAATTTAACAAACCGATACGCCCCAAAAGAGCAGTTAGTATTACAATCGATAAAGGACAAGTAGAGAAATTGCTTATCATTACAAAGTTGGATCACTTTGAAAGATAAGCACATTTGAGTTTTAAGGATGTGTCGGGGGACTCATGTTTCAGTAACCTCCCGTCTTGGAAGAAATTTTAAGCAGTTCAACAAAAAATAATTAGTGTCTGTAAGATACATAATTAACCTGTGTATACTGGTACCTTACAAGGCTAAAAACTCTGAGATTAATAACAAATCCGCATTTGCATAAGATAACAATGTGGTGACTGATCTAATAAGAGATCATTAGTATCTCAACTTGCTACAACAAAATCAAATCGTGCTCAAAGTGTAAATGTGTCTTTCTGAAGTCTTGATCCATTCTTCAATCACTTGCATCTGTGAAGTCCACCAACATTCTTGCACTCAATGCCCACATGGGCAAGTTGATTTTGCAAGTTGAAACTCCTCATGGATACAAACATGCCGAGATCCAAACTGAAGTTACAGCTATCAGTAGTGAACCATGACAAGAACCCAAATGAGTGCCATCTAACAAAATACAGACAGTAGACATAGACATGGCCACCACCTTATGAGAGGCATTTCACTCTTGCAAATGTTAAATAACCAGTGTGGCCTCTTGCTTCACTGCAAGGCCTTGCCATGATTGTAGTGGCACCAGAAGCTTCCACTTCGTTGCCTTTCTCAGTGGAATGTTGTCTTTTCTTGCGAGGTGGTGATCTAAAGGAGAAGCCCTCATCTCCTTCGCCAATTTCAGCTCTTGCTTCTTTAACTTCATATGTTCGAAGGAGTATCTCAAATGTTCTTATATCTATAAACATGAAACTAAATGAATGAAAGAGTACTAATTTTTGCAGTTCGAAACTATGCAAAATTAAACAAGGTTGCTTACCCGTAAATTTCACCATAAGAGTTTCACATGATCGTTGTACTTGCTCAATGCAGGGCGAGAATGAGCACAAAATCCCATCTGGTTTCAGCATCTTTCCGGCTGACGGGATGGCAAGCCAAGGTTGGGGCAAGTCTAAGAAGACGGCATCTGCCTGTCCTGAATATTCATTGGGAAATCCCTCACCCTGAATGTCTCGAACTCCCACTGTAACTAAGCTGCTAATACCTGTCTTCTCAAAGTCCTCCCTATCGCATGAATTCAACATATGAGGAACAAATTGGAGGTAAGTATGCTCAAAGACCAAGAATATCAACTAAATAATTTCCTTAGCACCATGCATCACATACTTGAGCACTTAAATAGATGTAATAACCTACTTCCAGCAAACATAATCTAGTTTACATCTCCAATGCAGAGTTCTTCCATCCTCTAACTTCAGACATGGATCTTAAGCATAATTCAGGACATAACAAAAAGTTTCCTTCCATGTAAGCATGAGTTCAATGTACAACTCAAAAAAATTAAAATTCCGGACCACCCGCATGGGATGCGTACCGTTGTTACGATTGGCCGTTCAAAGTCTTATCCGGTACAACTAAACAAAAAAAAATCCCCCATCTTCCCCCCCCCACACACACACACACACAAAAAAAACCAATCAAAGACAATCTTAGTGCATCCCAATCCTAATAACCTTGTCAATAGGTACTAGCATCCAATAACCATCACCAACTATCTGAACCTCAGTCACTGCATCTTTTTCTGTTAACAGGATGTTGACATTCATATACTAAAATACTGGAGAAAAACGGTAGCAAACCTCAGGCACACAGAGTAGATTTTCAAGTACTAAGTGCTTAACTATGCTTCCAAAAAATATTTCAGAGCTAAACTATGCTTCTAAAAAAACTATTCAAGGGCTTAACTACAATTCAGTATATTTGGTTCACCACACCATTCAAGGTAGTACTCCAGGATAAAATTGCAACTCCTGAGATATATTTTCAAGGTACGGTACAGCAAAGTTTATCAAGTCCCTTACTATTTGTTTCCAAATTGAACTTCATATCAACTAATTCAGAAGAAACATATAAAACATTAAGTTGGTTCATTAAATAGTCCACAACATTAAGATGTATGCAAACAAAGGTGATTATCAACTTTTTATTTTATTATATGAAAAGCAAGGAGAAATACAAAGCTTTCAGACCCCTCCTCATAGCTAGGTTTTCTATATACAGCAATAACAGTAATATTTAAACAAATTAAGCTCACCTAGCTGAAACAGCCCTTTGCTCATGAAAATCAAATGTATAGACATGACCCATGGGTGCGACAGCCCTAGCAAGTGAAGTTGTGAGAGAACCACTACCTGTACCAGATTCGAGCACGAGACATCCTGGGACTATTTCCAAGTACATTACTATAAAGCTAATGTCAGCTATGTAGAGAATTTGTGTCCGGTGACTAAGTACCAATGTCCACAACTCTGGAGTTGGTGCCAACAAATAAACAAAGCCATTTTTGTTGCTGAAGACTTTAGACCCAAATGGCTTACCAATCCAATCAGAGTGTTTGAATACTCCAAATCTATTTTGCAGGACAGAGCCTCCCGTTACCTTGACAGCCTTCATGTTGTCATGGCGTTCATAGACTATAACTAGGTCCCCCTCTCGGATTCTGCATTGAAGAGAGAGTCTTTCGGAAGAGTCTCCTGGTAGCATAATGCTGCAGTACTTAACAGGTACCAAAAATATCATTATTTGATTTTCCAAAAAATCTTACTCTAATTAATCCAGTAAAGCAGCAATCAAGCATTTATGCATTTCATCAAACAAGCTCTGATTTTTTATGTAACTGCAGCTAAAACGCAGCTTAATCGAAATAATTCACGAGGTACTGCCCCTCCACCCGACACCCATAAAAGATTGCTCCAGTTTTCCTTTCACTTTGTCCCTTAAAGATGAATCCATTTCTTATTATTAACCATCAATTAAGATTAAGGGGCGTTTGGTTCAAATAAAGAAATGGAAAGGAAATCATGTAGATGAGAGGAATGGTAACAATAATTGTTACTTTTATGGGTGTTTGGTCGACAATGGAAAGGAATCACTTGCAAGAGATTTCCTTTCTCTTGTTTGGTACACAAGTTTGATAATAAAGAATCAAGCTTTCTAGTTTGGCTTGATAAACATAATACTTCATAACCCATTAATCACAAACTACCAAAACGGCTAATGTGAAATACTGGTTACCTGCAAATTAAGCAGCAAAAAAGATGTTAAAAAAAACCCTAAGAAAATTTGCACACTCAAATGCAAATTATAACCAATTGCAAAAGAGCAAACTTTCAGTTGAAATGCATGCTTTAAAACATTGAAGAGAGAGAATTTTTTCACTTATTACCTAATAAAATTGAGGAATGCTGGGAGCAAAATCTGATCTCCTTATCTTGGTAGCAACAATGGAGACTTTCAGGGCATCGTTGGCGAAGAAGAAGCGAGAAGAGAGAGAAGCGTGAAAGCGTGAAAAAGAAGTTGAATCCGAAGAGGTAACCAGCTCTAATTTAGGGGTAACGTTTGGAGGGTTTGGGTTACCCAAGTATGGGTAATATTTAACCCACTCTACCCAAATTAAACAAGGAGTAATTGATTCACTTGACTGAATCCGTTTCCGGATCCTAAAGAAGCCCAACACAAATAACGCCTAAGAATGTTCACTAGTTTAGCAATTGACTACACCTTCATTTTTTTTGTCAATTACACCTAGTAATTTATGAAAACTAAAAGCAGATTGTAAAAATCAGATAGTTAAGTGTAGATTAAGTACCTTGTTTCAACTTCCACTTGAAGATACCAATTGACAGCTTCAAATATCACATATATCACCAAGACTGGCGGTTTATTCGACCAAAGTGGGTTCCTGCAGTAGCTGTTCAGTCTTCAACTTAGTTGTGCAAGTAATTTTCAGCTGAAGACAGATTAAAACTGTTTTTATGTAGAAACACGAGATTTAAAGTACAATTATTTCGAAACAAAGATGAATTAACATAAATGTATATCTGCTTACATATTCTTGTATCACAACAAGAATCCCAACTATCAAATCAAAAACTACAAATAAAAAAGTGATTCGAAACAATACAGAGCAAAAATGCCAATAATTTATAATATATGCTAGTTATGAGATGCTTAAATCTCCAACTTGGACGACATATCGTTCTCTTCTTGAACTTGATGCCATTAAATTTTCTTCTATAAAATTAACAAAGTGGCATTATTTATGACATATGAGTCATTAATTTTATAAAGTTAAACCCTAAAACATAAATTACACATTATATAGAGTAATAAACTCTAAAACAACAATACGCAATTCTGAATTCACAAAGCATCTTCAAAACTGTGAAATTCAAAAACAGTAAGACAAAATCTTCTTAAAAGTTCAAAATCAAAAGTTGTCACGTAATAAGAATGAGTGCAATTGTTAACTACACAGTGTACAAAAACACAATTAATTACAATTTAAATATGAATTATTAGAAGTTGAAATTGTAAATTTACTTACCCAAATAAACGTCGACCACGGTCGTGGAAACCAGGTTATTCAGTTGGTCGCGTGCGGAGTCGCCGGTCGGATGAGAAGTGAGAAGAAAGAGAAAGGGAGAGACTGCGAATTAGTGTGGGCTGTGGGCTGTGGGCTGTGGGCAATAAGGCCAAGGCCCCAACCTTAGTGAAGCATAGTGCATACACATCAAAACCCATTATTAAATCTATTGTATAATCATTGAAAAAAAAAATCTATTGTATAGAGATAGATCTATCCATTTTAAAATAGCAGGCAAGGGTTCGGATTTTCAAGACATTTAAGTAATTGGGTTGACATGACTTACATATTTAATTAAATGGCTTAGGGTTGAGGTTGGCATTTCAAATCCGAAATTAATCTGATTTGGCCCATATAACTCATTTAATATAAAGTTCCTAAATATTGTGTTGAAATTACAAATTAGTAATTATTTAAGAAATACTAATTGTAGAAAATATATACTGAAATATAACTATGATACTGCATACTTTTAGGTGAATTTACAGTTGAACAATAATTGGTTTTAATTAAAATTTAATAGAAATATACAAATGGGTTAAATGGGTAATTCATTTAATAAACAAGTCGTGTTAGGGTTGAATTTTATTAGCCTGTTTAATAAATGGGTGAGGTTTGGGTTGAGACATGTTCAACCCATTTATTATGAACCGGAACAAGAACTCGACCTTACCAAAACTTTTAAGCATTCCTAATTTTATTACATTATACAAAAAAAAAACCCAAAGCGATTCATGTTAGGATCTTTTAACTAGAATAATACGGGAATTTTGGGCGTTTTTCGCAATAATACAAACTTTATATTATTATGTAATATATCAAACTTTTTTAAAACTTTCCCCGAGTAGGTCAATACCGATAATTAACTTGTTACAGGAGGTAAACAAGCTGACGTGGCACTCACTATGACACGTGTCGTTATTTTATTGGTTGATTTTTAAAATTTTTATTTAAATTTGAAAAACAAAAAAGTAACATTTTTCCTCTTTTTTCTTTCTCCCCACCCCACCCCACCCCCTGCCCATCCCTCCCTCAGGCCTCAACCATTTCTCTCTCTTCCTCCTCCTCCCATCCCCTCCCCAAAAACCCCTCCCCCACCCCGGAACCACAACCACCACCAACCTTCACGATTTCCACCGCCGAACCCATATCTACTAGCGACCTCCTCTCTCACCACTAGTGAAGACTAGCTAATAGGCTGTCGTACACCTGTCAAAAATAAATCCTGCAAAACCTTCTAACAATGTAGTAGGGTAAGTAGGGTCGAATCCACAGAGAGATGGATGTTTTAATATAGCTTCTAAGGTATAGAGAAACTAAACAAGATCAAGAATATTTGAATTAAAGTTCTAAACTAATCAAACTACGAAAATCAAACTAAAAAGGATCTAGGGTAATGGTTCACCATGTTCATACTTATAATCTATCAAAATATCATCAATAGTTCAATTAATCAGATATCTAGAGCACAAGTTAATTCAACGGTCGGGTCTTAACGCTCTCAAATCAACATATGCTAGTACGGTCCCTCAACATAATCAGATTTGCTAATTGTAGGTAAGCCTCTAAAGAGTACTATCTCTCGATCTATGACTCGATATTAGCAATATTTAATCAGACAATTGATCAGATTGCAAGATTAACGATAAAAACACTAATTATTTAGAGAAATCAATAACTAATCAAACCATGAATAAATATCAATCAATAATCATACCATATAAACATGGATTCCCAAACCCTAGAAAATAAGACTACTCAATCATGAAACAAAGAATAAAAACTACATCTACCAAGGAAAACATAATTAAAGAAATCAATTAAAGGAAGAAATAGAATTCATGAATTAATGAAGAGAAAAGAGAAACTAGGGTTTGCAACTAAAGTTAGAGAGAAAAAGAAGAAAACTAAAACCAAACCTAGAAGTAAAATAACGTGAAAAGGGGGAAGGGAAAGGAGTTAAAATCTAATATAATTAATACTAGGTAACCTAATATGACTAGCAAAGTAAGTTACAAAAATAAGGAAAGTCGAACTATCATTAAATGGGCGTATTAATGATCCGCGCGTACGCGTGGCAGATTCCAGCAGAAACAGTGCAATCTTTCGAAAGGCATAACTCCTTGACTAGAAGTCTCCTCGGGGCGTGCCACCTATCGTTGGAAATCTCTTCAAGTCTAGTTTCCAAATATGATGAAATTATTCAATTCTAAGAATCACATCAAAAGTTATGATCAGAAGAGTAGACGTGACTCCTTTTTCACATTTCTTCCAGTGATTTCCCGCTATGTTTTCACTCAAACTCGTACTATGACATATCCATACGAGCCTTATGCATTGTAGCTTCTTTACAAGTGCTCCTAATCCTCAAGCTTAGCTAATTATACTCCAAATATGTTCTCATTACCTGAAATTCATCAAAAATAAGAAAACATACCGAATAGGAGTAGAATAACATAACTTAAGAATATGATGCAATAATGAACCAAAATATAAATCTAAATGCTCTAAAATGCAACCTAAATGCACCTAAAAACTATATATAAATATGATTTATCACTAACTCTCCTTCGATCTCCTTTCTCTCTCCTTTGTCGATCTCCCTTCTTTGTAGGTTTGTGGTTGTGGTTGCGGGTTTGTGGTTGTGAGTTTGGGTTTGTGCGTGGTTGTAGTTGCGGTTACGGTTGCGGTTGTGGGTTTGTGATTTCGGTTGCAGTTGTGGGTTTGTTGTTGCGGTTGTGGTTGTGGCTGTGAGTGTGTGGTTGTGGGTTTATGGGTTTGGTGGTGTTGATGGTGGTGCCAGAGTGTTTCTAGTGTGCTTTTTTGGTGGTGGGGTGGTGTCAGGGTGCTGCTACGGATATGGGTGGCAGCGTCTTCTTCGAGTTCGGTGGAGGAGTTGGGTTCGGGTGGGGAGGTTTCGGGACTAGAAGGGTGGTTTTCTGTTGGGGGAGGGGTGAGGGTGGTTTTGTCGGTGGGGATGGAGGTGGGGGCAAGGCGGGGGTGGTTTTAGTTGGATGGGGGAGGGGGAGGAAAGAGGAAGAGATTTTTTTTTTAAAAAAAAAAAAAAAATTTACCCGTTTCAAAGTTACGGGTCACATTGAACTATTCTAGGAATTTTGATGTAAAGTTTGATATATTACATAATAATCAAAAGTTTGTATTATTGCGAGCGAACGGCCAAAAGTTTATATTATTTTAGTTAAAAAATCCTACATGTTAATCTCTCACAAAAAATATATATAGTTTGTTGCCTAAATCCGTTTATGACCTATTTTGGAATAAAATATTCTATTAATCAAAAGCTATCTTATTTTAACAAGAAATGTTAGAGACTCTTTTTAATTATATTCTATAAACTAATTTAGTTAAGAGGATGAATTGATTAAGAAGATTTAATATTGAAATATCCAAATTTAAGCCATAAAAAACATATAATATGTTTAGTTAAGCATGGGTTAACAACCAGTTATAATAGTAGATACTTCTTCTGCTTTTTATTAGATGTCTCATTTTAACTTTAGCACTATTCACATACATGATTTTGCACAATTCACATACATGATTTTGCACTATTCACACACATGATTTTGCACTATTCACACACATGATTTTGACTATAAAGAGAAAGAATGTCGTGCTTAATGTCGATATCATTTACATGCTTATGGGGGA
Organism: Beta corolliflora; assembly: GCA_947648045.1. Lineage (NCBI taxonomy): Eukaryota > Viridiplantae > Streptophyta > Magnoliopsida > Caryophyllales > Amaranthaceae > Beta > Beta corolliflora. The sequence goes on from CANSZD010003409.1 coordinate 90,258, forward strand.
CATTATAAAAGCTATACTCCTCGATACTACTGCCACGCTCAATGCGACAAAGCCAACGAATATAACAATGAACCTCGGCTAAGGAAGCATCGAGGTCCCTCTTATGATTCGTACTTAAGAAAATAAATAGCTATGTGGGATGTTGTTAGATGCATCTCAATGTATATTTTCAAAATATCAAATTTTGTAATTTTTGCTTATCAATAATTAGAGATATTATGGTTTAAATTAGTGTTGATAGGCGTGTCGCGCACCTAACAAAAGTAATTCCTAACTAACCTCCTAACTATGTAACAGGGCAAGTCAAGGTCGAATCCACAGAGACAAACGATATCAAACACTAGATATCTTGACTCAATTTAACTAAATAAGTGACAAATGATGGTGGAAGATATGTTAAACTAAAATTAACACTAAACTATAGCAACTAGCAATAACACACGATGTAAAATCAATCAATAGAAGCACCTAGAATTAAGTATCCCCACTAGCACGAATAATACATGAATAATTCCCATCCCAATAAACATAATCAATAATCCAAAAGGAGTAATGCACCCGAAAAATACCAAAGACCTCTCCCAAGTACCTATGGCTACTCTAAATAAATAATCATACCTATTCCCATGGAATCATGCAAGAAAGAGACATTAATCATAGCATCACAACAATTTCCTAGCAATCCTATCTACTTATTCCCATAGAGATATTCATACTCTTGATTGAATCAACAAATCCATCTAGATTCAATTCCCATTGAATGCAAGACATGAGGAATCAATTCAAAATCACTTATCCCTAATATGATAATGAAAATAAGCACAATTCAATCAAGCAAGGACAATTAATCACATTAAATTGCATTGGGATAAAGGGGGGAATTCATGCATTAAACATTGCTAGGGTTCAACTTAACCCTAGATTATAGAACTACTCACTCATAATTGAAATAACCACTAGTACAAAATCGACGATTTGCGTCGGATGGGAGGCGCCCATTTGCGTCGGACATGGGTCCGACGGCACAGGTCTCGTCGCAGATGAGAGAGACATGATCTGCGTCGGATTAGGACACGACGCATATACTTAGCTATTTGCGTCGGACTGCGCGAAAGGGCCGACGCACATGACTCCTCAGTGTTGGGTACATAACAGTCATATGTGCGTCGCACAAGTTGCAATATGCGACGCACATGGTATCTGATTTTCATGATAATTAGCGTTATATTAAATTAATAATTTGGGTCAAAATCTGATTTCCATTAACATGACAGAAGCACCGAACCCATCCCCTCAAAAAAAAAAAAACTGACAGAACCCAAAATCATTCCATTCATTGAAGTGAATCCAAGTATACAAAACGAAATACAAAAAATAGAACCCAAAAAACAAAATCCGATCTAATACAAAAGAATCCTAAAAAATCATGTCACTGAAACGAAATTAAAAAATATAACAATACAATCTGGGTAGATCGAATATGAAAACCATAACCGTCAATCTTCACCGTCATCTTCGCCATCTCTTCCTCCCTCTCTAGTGATAATCTTGCTCAGCCATGGCTGAATTTCTGCATGATTGAAAAAAGTAAATATACATTTTCCAAAATGACTGGATACAAAAAAAAATAAAAAATTGAACCTAAAAAAAATCAGATCTAAATCACCAAATTTTCTGTCATTTTGTTCTTCTTCAAATTTTCTGGAAATTCTAACTTCAATTTGGGGAAATTTGAGTTTCAATTGAAATTTTCGGCGAAATTTTATAAAAAAATTCGAGTAGAAGATAATCACATTGAAATAAAGACGGATGAAGGAAAAGAAAAGGAAAAAAAAACAGTTACCTCTTCGACTTTGGAGAAATTGAGTTGTTCGAACCTCTCGTTCTTCTTCAATTTTTTGTTGATGCATTGATGAAGACATGAAGTGTGTTGATGAGGTGTGTTAATGAAGAAAGAGGAGAAGTGGTACGTATGAGAGAGAGAGGGGGAGAGAGAGGAGGGGGGGATTAATAATGACGACTGGGCTTAAAAGATGCGTGGTAGGTTTAAAGAGAAGCGGGCTTTCAAAATGAAAGGCTATATATGTGCGTCGCATGGGCCATAAGGTCCGACGCACATAGCCTTTCATTTTTTAGGGAGAATCATCTGCGTCGGACGGGAGGTGGGATCCGACGCAGATGACTATTTGCGTCACAAGTGGGCTTCATGCGACGCGCATAGCTTCCGTATACCTGAATGTAGAAGATCTGTTATGTGCGTTGCATTTTTGACCCATCCGACGCACATAGCTGTTTTGCGTCGCACGCTAGTTAAATACGACGCACAGAGGTCATCTTTTGCGTCGATTTCCTGTTGCATGCGACGCAAATGATTCTTCTGCGACGTTTTTCCTGTTGTGCGACGCAGATGGTGAGACGCAAATCGTCGTTTTTCTACTAGTGAACAAAGCAATTAATAAATAAATTAAAAGACATAACAATAAAGGAAGAGAAGAAAGTAGAAAAACTTATTCTTTACTTGAATGAATCAATCCAAAGTAGAAACTTGTAGAAATCAAAGTTCAATAATGGAGTTTACTCTCCAAAAACTCTCTAAAAAGTAGTATTATCTTTTCTAATAATCCAAAAACTACCCAAAAGTATCTTTAATAAAACCTAATGTCGTTTACAAAAACTAGAAAAGGAAATAATTAAAGTCGCGGATCTTAGCCGAGTAACAGCTTGCACGGGTAAGCAGAAAACCGCACGGGCGTGCGCTATGGCGCACGGGCGTGCGCTATGGCGCACGGGCGTGCGCTATGGCGCACGGGCAAGCGAGATCTCGCTTAGGCGTGCACGCGAGATAGAAGGTTTTGTTGATTTCGTTCACAGATCTGCACGGGCAAGCGGGATCTCGCTTGGGCGTGCGCCTTGGTGCATGGGCAAGCGAAATCTTGCGTGGTCCCGCGAAGACAAAATTCTTCAATATCATCATTCCTTCAATCCCAAAGCATTCAAACTCATCCTCTTGCATCCGGGAGTCATCAACTAGACCATCTATGAGCCAACTTATCCTCTCTTGGTCACAACCGCTCATAAGACCTGAAATTCACAAATAAGAGGTAAAAGTATCTCCAAACAACACAATGGTTCAAAAGAATGCTCAAATCATGCAATTAGACCTAAGATGCACTAAAAACTATATGGAAATGAGACTTAAGACCTACTTAAATGCAACTAAAAACCGACTTATCAAACTCCCCCAAGCTAAACTATTGCTTGTCCTCAAGCAATCCAAACTAAGAAACCAACGAAGGAGCTCAATAGCCGCCTCAAGCAAAGGATTCATGTCAATTTTCAAAACCAATTCAAACATATTTCAAAGTTATCATGGTAGAAAACAATCAAACCTCATAGTATAACACAAGGAAAAGCAACCATCTTACCACAAGTTCTCCCCTAAGCTTGACTCAATCATGAATATAGTAGCCCTCACTTTAGTCGTGCACAATATCTCTCATGTGTATAAAAAGGGTCAAATGATCGCTCAAGGCTCCATTCCATTGACTATATCCTACCATAAGCATGCATATCTTCTCACTCTCCACCGCTACGGGACTACGTTACATGCAAAGAATCATGATGACTTCATATGGGTTGTAATGAAGGCTTAAGGTATGGGTATGGAAAGTTTTAGGAAAGTGGTGCACAAAGGGGAAAGTGAAGCTTTTCAAACACCTTTGGCAGCAATTACCAAACTTCAAACACAAGCATTCCAATTGCACTTTTTTTTTTTTTTAATTAACTGAACCATAACTCCTCAAATAGAAACTCTAATTTCCTTTTATTATTGATACGCTCAAGTTATACGAAGTTTTTATGATATTGTGGGTGCACTTTGCTAAGGGTTTGGTTGTAATTGTTTATGTTTGCATATATATTAACCTTAGCGGAAGTTCGGAGTTTTGTGAGTTAATTAGTGTTAATGTTCTAAGCTTCGAGCTTTTAAGGTGATATGGATATGTTTTGGGAGTGCTCGGGAAGTATAGCATCGTAGCATAATGGACAATCATCGGAAGCCCAAGCCAAGCATTGCCGCAAGCCCAAGCCAAGCATTGCCGCAAGCCCAAGCCAAGCATTGCCGCAAGCCCAAGCCAAGCAAAGCACCGCCGCAAGCACTAAGTCTGCCCCAGCGGCTATGGTCAGCGCGCAACATCCTAGCATCATCGCCAAGCCAAGCAGTAGCAGCATGCCTAGCAGCGCACATCCAGCGCTCATGCTCGCTGCTAGCAGCGTTCAACGCGCGTCGCACCTCGCGATGAAGCTCGCGACTCGCGACCCCTTCTTCACGACTCGCGAGCATTGGCGCGACACGCGACCCCCTTTGCCCAGCCAATTTGTGCGGAAAGTCAGTCAGCTCGTCGCGACTCGCGATCAGTATCGCGCCTCGCGACGCTTAAGTCGGTTTGGGGCCACATTTTGTGCGGGGTTTAAAAGCTTCCTAAAGCCTAATTTCTAAGGGGATGAGGAGCGGAGCTGAAATGGAGGAGAGAGAAAAAACACTCCTCTCTTAATTCTCCTTCCTCACTTTTGTTATTTTTCTTACTTTTCTTAGTTTTATTAGAGATTTCAATGTTGGATTTGGTTTATGCTACCGGATTGTAGCTTGAATTGTTCTTGAAGAAAGTTAACATGAAGCTTCAACCATTATTGTGAGATCTTTCCTCTCTATCTATTTTCCTTGATTATGGTTTAATTTCTATGATTATACTTTATGATTTTTACATAATTATGCTAGGAACGTTACTAGTTTGATTGTGTAATTAATCTAATGCTAGATTTAAGGATAGTATCGGATTGTTTTATTCTTTTATCTATTTGTAGCAAACTAGGGAGTAACTTAGATGTAGATCATCTTGGTTATTTCTTGGGGAAATTGAATCAACTGTTGAATGTTTATCGCGTGTATGACATTAGCGGGTCTATTGGTTAGGTGCACACGACAAAGCCGCACGCACCAAATTTTGGCGCCGTTGCCGGGGAAACGGTGTTCCTTGTTTGTATTTAGCATGATTTTTGGATAGATGGTATTGCTTGTGCTCTTTGTTTATGGTTGACACTCATAGCACTAACGATGCATTGCAAGAGTTCTTCTCAATCAGTTTTGCAGGTACTTGAAGTGGAGATTGACATGGAACCACCATTGTCACACATGGAGTACAAGCCCAATGATTAATCCTAAGGTACTAAGTCGAGCTAACGACTTTAAACAACAGCGCTTCTCGGGAGGCAACCCGAGACCCCTTTTATTTCCGTTCTTTTCTTTATTTCTCATCAAATTTCCACCACCACAACAAATTTTCTTTCACCCACCGCCCACCCACTAAAAAGAACCACAACAAATCTTAATCCACTTTGAGCCAAAATCCACAAAAGAAAACCCGTTGGGAAGAGTTCAACCGCTAGGAGTTGGCGAAATTAAAACGGTGAGATTGTTGTATCTTTTCGATCTCTTAAGCTAGGTGCAAATCTCAAAAATTTAAAAAATTTCGAATTTACCATTTGTTTGAGTGATTCGAGGGAGAGGGTTGTGAGTTGATTTATGAGATTCGAGTTGGTGTTGTTAAGAAATTTGAGTTTGACGGATTGTTTGTCATGAGTCTTGAGCCTTCGATCTTCGATTTACCCGATTTTCGATTCCCCCCCCCTCATTTTCAGTTTACTTTTTCTTCTAATTGTCGTCACATTGAGGACAATGTGTAGTTTAAGTAGGGGGGAGGGTATTCTCATTCTCATGTATCTATGTTGTATGTATTACTTTCAAATTAAAAAAAAAATGAAACGAAACCCGCTGAGTTGAAAACTCGCAAGGGCGGGCGACTCGGGCAAAATTGGGGGCTCGGATAGGTCGAAAACCCGAAAGGGCGGCCTATGCAAAAAAGAGCTAGTTGAGCGGGTAAGATGGTGAGATGAAAAAAAATGTGAGAAGCTAGGATGAAAACCCGAAAGGGCTCCTAGGCAAAATGAGAGATTAAGAGAGAATTATGTATTTGGAAAACTCATTTGCCGGAGATGGTGTCATAAGGCGGAAGGCGTTTTCGGGTGAGCTTGAATCTAAGTGTGGGGGAATCATCGTCCCTTACGTTTAGGTTTTGAGCGGATGTTGTTAAGATGTGATGATGATGATGTAGTTGATGGAGAGTGTAGGTTGGTGTCGATAGCTTGGGTGATGATTTAATTGGTATTTCTCATTTTTGAGTTTACTCGAGGTCGAGTAAAGTTCAAGTGTGGAGGTATTTGATACGCTCAAGTTATACGAAGTTTTTATGATATTGTGGGTGCACTTTGCTAAGGGTTTGGTTGTAATTGTTTATGTTTGCATATATATTAACCTTAGCGGAAGTTCGGAGTTTTGTGAGTTAATTAGTGTTAATGTTCTAAGCTTCGAGCTTTTAAGGTGATATGGATATGTTTTGGGAGTGCTCGGGAAGTATAGCATCGTAGCATAATGGGCAATCATTGGAAGCCCAAGCCAAGCATTGCCGCAAGCCCAAGCCAAGCATTGCCACAAGCCCAAGCCAAGCAAAGCACCGCCGCAAGCACTAAGTCTGCCCCAGCAGCTATGGTCAACGCGCAACATCCTAGCATCATCGCCAAGCCAAGCAGTAGCAGCATGCCTAGCAGCGCACAGCCAGCGCTCATGCTCGCTGCTAGCAGCGTTCAACGCGCGTCGCACCTCACGATGAAGCTCGCGACTCGCGACCCCTTCTTCACGACTCGCGAGCATTGGCGCTACTCGCGACCCCCTTTGCCCAGCCAATTTGTGTGGAAAGTCAGTCAGCTCGTCGCGACTCGCGATCAGTATCGCACCTCACGACGCTTAAGTCGGTTTGGGGCCACATTTTGTGCGGGGTTTAAAAGCTTCCTAAAGCCTAATTTCTAAGGGGAGGAGGAGCAGAGCTGAAATGGAGGAGAGAGAAAAAACACTCCTCTCTTAATTCTCCTTCCTCACTTTTGTTATTTTTCTTAGTTTTCTTAGTTTTATTAGAGATTTTAATGTTGGATTTGGTTTATGCTACCGGATTGTAGCTTGAACTGTTCTTGAAGAAAATTAACATGAAGCTTCAACCATTATTGTGAGATCTTTCCTCTCTATCTATTTTCCTTGATTATGGTTTAATTTCTATGATTATACTTTATGATTTTTACATAATTATGCTAGGAACGTTACTAGTTTGATTGTGTAATTAATCTAATGCTAGATTTAAGGATAGAATCGGATTGTTTTATTGTTTTATCTATTTGTAGCAAACTAGGGAGTAACTTAGATGCAGATCATCTTGGTTATTTCTTGGGGTAATTGAATCAACTGTTGAATGTTTAACGCGTGTATGACATTAGCGGGTCTATTGGTTCTCTGTGTTTATTGCTGCTATTGGATTGAACTTAGACGCTGATCGGACTAGGTTATCCTTTAGTTAGGGTTTTATAGTCACGCTGATCGTGCTATTCAACTAAGAATAAGGAGAATGCGAGATTAATTCTCAACAATAGATAATTATGGAAATAATTAGAGTTGAGGTTCAATGATCGATAATGAAATTGAAGTGGGCGTTAATCAGATTCAAGATCTTCCCATATTGATATCTCATTTTATTTATATGCTAATTAGTTTTAGTTTATTCATAACTCATTTTGAAACCCCCTTTATATCAGGTTACTCGACCCTTAGCTTAATCTAAGTACTGATTCACGCTAAATATTAAACTCGTCCCTGTTTCCCTGTGGATACGAACCTTACTTCCCTTCTACATTTAATTGTAAAAGAGAGTAGGAAAAATTTATCTTTGGTTAGGTGCACACGACAAAGCCGCACCCACCAATTATATACTAAAGACATAAATCACAATCTTTTTTTTTTTCATTTTGTTTTTTTTTTTCTAATTTCGAAGGATTTAACCAAAATCATCTATAGAGGAAATTAATAGGACTATTAAAAGTAACTCTGAGGAAATGAACTCAACACATATCATGAGTTCTAACTAAGCATTATATCACATCAAACACCACAATAAATCTCCAATGTCACAACTTATCTTCATCAACATAGCTTTACGATCCCCTAGGTAGGACAAGGTAAAAGGGCTAAAGATGTAGTTAACAAAATGAAAAGGCTAGGCTCACAGAGGTGACAAAAAGGAGTAATTAATGTAGGTGGCATTTGGCTATGTAGCTCAGAAATCAACAATTACCTCAATCATATTCAATGCATAAACAAGTCAATGCACTCTCAAGGAGTATCAATGCAAGTTCTAGAGAATAGTCGTCAAGGAAGAGCATCACACACAAAAGAAAGAAGACTGAAAAGATGTCAGTCTATAAGGCATAATAACATCCTCACTAGGTTGTAGCTACCAACACTGATCTAATCGCACATAGGAGAGACCAATCTTACCACAAACCAATCAATTCCTTGTTAACTATGAGATTCTCAAAAGCAATTTTTTTCTAGTTTCACAAGCACATGCATGAATCTTTGCCATCATCGGGGGACTACTCCTAAATGCAACCTAAATGCACAAGTTACTATGCAAATGATATGCAAGATGCATCCTAATAATGAAACTATATGCAAAAACGTGAAATAAGAAATGCCTAAATGATGACTAATATGTACACATGGTGTGCTATATATCCCTCCCCCAAGCTAAATGGCACAATGTCCTCAATGTGCAATAAAAAGCATGCAAAGAGAAGGGATAAAGGAAACTCAAGGATCAGGAGGAGCATCATGCATGGGATGATCGCTGGAGCTGCCCGGCATCCATCCTTGCGAGATGTGCCATGCGCGAAGATCGCGTAGCAACTCGGGAACATCACCAAAGGTGGACTGGAAAGCCTGGTACTAAGAGGTCATCACATCCACAGAACGCTGCATAGCGGCAACAGAATCGGTGTGAGACAGATGGAGCAGCTGAACCTTTGTACGAAGGCTCCCAATATCTCCTCTGAGCGCATCAAGGTGGTCAACATAAGGGGGTACTGGAGGCTCGTCAGCCTGAGTAGACGACCCTGGAGCATGGCTTGGCTCACCGCTCTGTTCCTCAACAGGAACCCAAGGAAAGTCAGGAGCAAAGAGCCAGTTCTGCGGGTCGTAGATGACGGTGCGCTCCGGGTTTGGAAGGTAAGCATAGGGACGTTGCCCAACCTTCCAAACATACCCATCTGCAGTAACCTCATTGGCTATCCAACCCATGGTCTGGAAAGCCTTCAAATCAAGTCTCGTGCTGCCGGGTATGACCTGTTGACCTGTCAAATTAACACCAAAGGATAGAGCAATCACAGAAATCATACCACCTATATCAATTTCACCCCGAGACTTGGCAACCTCATCAAAATGATCCATGAGCCAAACAGCGGGGTTCAAGAAACTGGCTCCATCTACAAGGCACCACAATATAAAAAGCTCACGAGAAGTGACAACCCCGGCACTATCTCCCCTAGCAAAAAGAGTCAAAGAAAGAAATCTATGTGTTGTGCGGAGGCCGGGGCTAACAATCCCAGAAGCCTTAGCACGCTGGGGATAATAGACAGCTTGACCCGTGATCAAGTTCCAAAATGTATTATCATCATAGCGCTCAGGTCGATTAGAATGGGGGCCATATGAACCCTCGGTAGGCTAACCAAAAATGGCATTTAACTGGTTTCTGTTCAATTGCCTAGACTCGTTCATGAGTTGAAAGGAGATGGAACGAGGATTTTTAGTGGTAGAACGAACGACCTCTAAGGTAGAGAGAAATTCCAATGTAATGCGTTTGTAAGAGAGGGCATGCATGTTGAGGAATTGTTGCCAACCTATAGAGTAGAATAATTGTTGGAGCTCGCCATCTATTCCTAGTTCAATTGCTATTTCAGGATCATAGAAGCGAGTGGCGCGAAGGCGACGACCACTAAGGACACGAAAGCGCTCTAGGTGAGCCTCACAAGTGAATTGAATGCCTAGGGTGTCCAAAGGAGGTGGTTCAATGGTGTGTGGAGGAGGTGGATTGGAGGGCACATTGGTGGAGGGATTACGGGTGTTTCATAGATAGGAAGAGGAAGTGCGTCGGGCAGGGTTCGCTCTAGAAGATGGCCTAGGAGGCATGATGATCACAAACAAGGTAGACACAACCAACAAATTCACAACACAATCACCCAATGACAAATTTCCAACCAAAGAATGCCTACTAACTCTCTCAATGCAAATAGCTCAATATCAAGAATAACAATAGCACGAACAATTCAACTCCACAAGTAATCAATGCACCTCTAAAACTTCAAAAATTTGCATGCACTAGCCAACACAAAAATGTTCAATATTGAGCAAGAAGACAAGAAAGTACATCCAACAAGCAAGTATGCAACCCACAAATCAATGTCAAGCAAATAGTGCAATGAATTTCAAATAGAAAAATCAAAAACACTAAAAGATGGAAAAGAGAGTGGAAAGAGTATACCAAACTTGAGGTGGGTGCTTAATACCCGCAATTGATCCGTTCTTCACTTCCAAAAGGACTAGAGATGCTTCCTTGCTACCCAAATTACTTCAATTTTGAACCACAATCAACCCCCAAATTGATTTCAAAGTTAGGGTTTTCAGAATTTTTGAATGAGAGAAGGGAGAAAGAAGGATGGAAAGAGGAGGAGAGGAGGCGTGAAGTCGCCGGTGGGGCGGCGAATTTTCGCCGGTGGGGAGCTAACGGTGGGCCGGCGAGGGAGTGGTGGTGATTGTGAAGGAGTGATGGGGGGAAGTGTGTGAGAGAGAGAGAGAGGGAGGAAGGATGGAGGCTCGAAATTTTTGAAAAGGGAGGAGAGAGAAAAACCCGTGAAAGGGTTTAATGATACAATACGCCAAGTCGCACGGGCGTGCAACATTTCACTCGGGCGTGCGACCTGCTGCTTGGGCGTGCGCTAGTTCGCTCGGGCGTGCAACTCTGCAGGATTGCGTCCCAAACTCTCTGCCTCGACCGCACGGTCGAGCAGTATTTCGCTCGAGCGTGCGACCTGCAGTCAAACGCCAATAAATACGATTTTTTTTTTGGTATGAGATTAAACTAGAGGATTAGCAAATAAAACTATAAAAGATATTAAATAAAGCAATAAAAATATAGAAATTAGAAAATGAACTAAAGGAAAAAGAAAAAGAAAAGAGAAGAGAAAAAGATAGAAAATTAGGTTGCCTCCCAATAAGCGCTAGTTTTTAAGGTCATTAGCTCGACCTCCTCATTGATCAATCACATGAAGGAATAGAGAGTATGATGTCAACTCTCTCAGCAATGGGATCTCCAGCTCGGTAGTGCTTCAATCTGTGGCCATTTACCTTAAAAGTTCCATCTTGGCGGTTCCATAATTCCACCGAACCATAAGGAAAAACCTTACAAACCTTGAATGGACCCGACCACCGCGAACGGAGTTTACCAGGAAATAGCTTCAGACGGGAATTAAAAAGAAGAACTAAATCTCCTTCCTTGAACTCTTTTCGCACAATACCTTTGTCATGCCATCTCTTAGTTTTCTCCTTGTACAACTTTGAACTCTCATAAGCATTAAGCCGAATTTCATCAAGCTCATTAAGTTGAAGGAGTCTCTTCTCACCCGCCGTTTGAGAATCGAAATTGAGGCTCTTAATAGCCCAAAATGCACGATGCTCTAACTCAACAGGAAGATGACATGCTTTCCCATAAACAAGGCGATAGGGAGTGGTACCTATAGGGGTTTTGAATGCCGTTCTGTAAGCCCATAGTGCATCATCAAGTTTTGCTGCCCAATCTTTCCTCGTTCTCGCAACCGTCTTCTCTAAGATGGTTTTGATCTCGCGGTTAGAAATCTCCACTTGACCACTAGTTTGTGGGTGATATGAAAGACCCACTCTATGGTGCACACCATATTTCTTGAGCGTAGCTTCAAACTTTTTCTCCAAAAAGTGCATGCCTCCATCACTAATCAAAACCCGTGGAATGCCAAATCGAGGAAAAATAGTTTTCTTGAAGAATCTACTAACCACACGAGCATCATTAGTAGGAGAAGCAAGAGCCTCCACCCATTTGGAGACATAATCCACAGCAACCAAAATGTACTTGCTCCCATAAGAAGAAGGGAACGACCCCATGAAATCTACACCCCACACATCGAATAGCTCAACTTCAAGGATGGTGTTGAGAGGCATCTCATTCCGACGGGAAAGATTTCCCGTCCTTTGACAACGATCACAAGAATGTACATAATGATGAACATCCTTAAACAAAGTAGGCCAATAAAAACCACATTGAAGAATTTTCGCTGCAGTTTTATTAGTACTAGCATGGCCTCCACAAGGTAAATCATGACAATGAGATATAATAGGTGATACCTCATTTCCAGGAATACACCTTCTAATCACCCCATCTGCACAAGACTTGTAAAGAAAGGGATCATCCCAAAAATATCTCCTCACCTCCTAAAAGAATTTTTTCTTTTGCTGTGATGAGTAGCCATGAGGAATAGTGTGTGGTAGGAGTGTTTGCCGTGTACAGCTAACCAAAGATAAATTTCTCCTACTCTCTTTTACAATAAAATGTAGAAGGGAAGTAAGGTTCGTATCCACATGGAAACAGGGACAAGTTTAATATTTAGCTTGAATTAGTACCTAGATGACTCTAAGGGTCGAGTAACCTAATAAAAAGGGGGTTTTCAAAAGAGTTATAAACAAACTAAAATTAACTAGCAAATAAATAAAATGAGAAATCAATATGGAAAGATCTTGAATCCGATTAACATCCACTTCAATTCATTATCGATCATTGAACCTCAACTCTAATTATTTCCATGATTATCTATTGTTGAGAACTAACCTCGCATTCTCCTTATTCTTAGTTGAATAGCACGATCAGCGTGACTATAAAACCCTAACTAAAGGATAACCTAGTCCGATCAGCGTCTAAGTTCAATCCAATAGCAGCAATAAACACAGAGAATCAATAGACCTGCTAACGTCATACACGCGATAAACATTCAACAGTTGATTCAATTTCCCCAAGAAATAACCAAGACGATCTGCATCTAAGTTACTCCCTAGTTTGTTACAAATTGATAAAAGAATAAAACAATCTGATTCTATTCGTAAATCTAGCATTAGATTAATTACACAATCAAACTAGTAACGTTCCTAGCATAATCATGCAAAAATCATTGAACACAATCATAGAAATTAAACCATAATCAAAGAAACTAAATAGAGAGGAAATATCTCACAATAATGCTTGAAGCTTCATGTTAATCTTGTTCAAGAACAGTTCAAGCTACAATCGGCATAGCAATAGCCAATTCCATAATTGAAATATCTAAAACTAAACTAGAAAATGAAAACTAAAAAGAGAAGATAACAAGATAAGAATGGAGTGTTGGAGATTCTCTCTCCTTAAGTCTCTTGTCCTTTTAGGTCTCCTCTCTCAAAATATTAGGTTTTAGGAAGCTTTTAAACCCCGCACAAAACGTGGCCCCAAGCCGACTTAAGCATCGCGAGTCGCGATACTGATCGCGAGTCGCGACGAGTACTCTGTCTTCCCGCACAAATTGGCTGGGCAAAGGGGTCGCGAGTCGCGACAGGGCTCGCGAGTCGCGACAGGGCTCGCGAGTCGCGAGGGCAAGGTGGTCGCGAGTCGCGACAAGGCTCGCGGGTCGCGAGCTGCTGCTGCTCGGCAGGCTGGATGGGCGATGCTGCTGTGCGATGCTGCTGAGCTTGCGGTGGAGTTTGGTTGTTCGCATGCTTGGCTTGGGCTTGCTGCTGTGCTTGCGATGCTGCTTGGTACTTTGCTTGGCTCAAATGCATTTCACCTTGAAAGCTCGGAATACATGACATTAACACAAATTATCTCGCAAAACTCCGAACTTCCGCTAAGGGTTAAATAAAACACGAATGTTAACAATTACAATCAAACCCTTAGCAAAGTGCACCCAAAATAACATAAATACTACGTATAACTTGGGCGTATCAAATACCCCCACACTTGAACTTTACTCGACCTCGAGTAAACTCAAAATGAGGATCACCCAATAAATCTTCACCCAAATTATCAACACCAACCTACACTCTCCACCATCTACATCATCATCATCACATCTTAACAACATCCGCTCAAAACCTAAACGTAAGGGACAATGACTCCCCCACACTTAGATTCGAGCTCACCTGAAAAATACAAAGACGCGACAACAATAATAACCAGCAACACCAACAAGTTTAACCAGCAACACCAACAATAATCAAAATGTCAGCTCACGACACACTAAACTATCAGCTCTCCCAAACCTCAAAAGATGACCTACTACTACTACAACTATCTTAGAATAGAAAGCCATGGAACAAAGACAAAAAGGGATAAATTCCATGCTTACTCCCAAAAACAAACAATCAACCAAAAGAATGTGAAAGCCAAAACAAAACTTCACAAAATCAAGGATGGATTCACCAACCATACGCGAAAACGCTTTCCACCTTATGACACCATCTCCGGCAAATGAGTTTTCCAAATACATAATTCTCTCTTAATCTCTCATTTTGCATAGGAGCCCTTTCGGGTTTTCATCCTAGCTTCTCACATTTTTTTCATCTCTCTTCTTTTTTCGGCTCACAAAACTCACCCACTCAACTAGCTCTTTTTTGCATAGGCCGCCCTTTCGGGTTTTCGACCTATCCGAGCCCCCAATTTTGCCCGAGTCGCCCGCCCTTGCGGGTTTTCAACTCAGCGGGATTCACTTCATCATCATTTTTTTTTTATTTTTTTTTTTTCATTCATTTTTTTTCAAATTGAAATAAATACAACATAGATACATGAGAATGAGAATACCCTCCCCCCTACTTAAACAACACATTGTCCTCAATGTGACGACAATTAGAAGAAAAAGTAAACTGAAAATGGGGGGGAAATTTGAAAATCGGGTAAATCGAAGATCGAATGCTCAAAACTCATGACAAACAATCCGTCAAACTCAAATTTCTTAATAACACCAACGCAAATCTCATAACTCAACTCAACTCCCTCTCCCTCGAATCACTCAAACAAATGACAAATTCAAATTTTGTTTAAATTTTTGAGATTTGCACCTAGCTTAAGAGATCGAAAAGATACATTAACAATCTCAACCCTCTAGTGTTACCAACTCCTAGCTATTGAACTCCTCCCAACGGGTTTTCTTTTGTGGATTTTGGCTCCAAGTGGATTAAGATTGGTTGTGGATCTTTTTAGTGGGTGGACGGTGGGTGAAAGAAAATTTGTTGTGGTGGTGGAAATTTGATGAGAAATAAAGGAAAAGAAAGAAAATAAAGAGGGGTCTCGGGTTGCCTCCCGAGAAGCGCTGTTGTTTAAAGTCGTTAGCTCGACTTAGTACCTTGAGCTCAATAATTGGGCTTGTGCTCCATGTGTGACAATGGTGGCTCCATGTCAACCTCCAATTCAAGTACCCGCAAAGCATTCGGAAGAACTCTTGCAATGCATCGTTAGTGGTACAGTTTCAAAACAAGGTGGTAAGTCAGGAGGCTTTTTCCGCTCTTTCAACTCGGGCACCATAACCTGCACATTAGTAGGAGGAACACAATCCTCAACCAAGACATCATCAGCATTCATCAACTCATCAACCTGCTCAATATCAAGAACATCATGCAAAACAGAGTCAACAATGTTAATAGAGCAAAGTGAGTTATCATCCTTAAGTAGAAGCTTAGGATCATTTATATCAAATGCCTCTACCTTTCCCTCAAACTCCATAGTCAAAGAACCAGCGCAAACATCAATTTTAGTGCAAGATGTTTTCAAGAAAGGTCGCCCCAAAAGGATTGGGGCGGCATGCTTATCAGGTTCCATCTCCAAAACATAAAAATCAGCAGGAAATTGCAATTTCCCAACCTTAACTAACACATCCTCTAATTTACCCCTAGGATAAACATTGGATCTATCAGCTAATTGAATCACCACACCAGTTTCATGCAAATTGCCAAGTTTCAAAGACTTATACAATGAATATGGAATCACATTAATTGACGCACCTAAGTCTAACATGGCTTTAGGAAACATGGTGTCACCTATAGTACATGGGATGGTAAACATGCCTGGGTCATTGCACTTTTGAGGTAATTTCTTTTGAAAGATAGCAGAGACATGCTCGCTAGCCTTCACTTTTTGTACTCCCTTTGTTTTTGCTTTCTTTTCGAAGTACACAATTCTTTAAGGAACTTAGCATACCTAGGTACTTGATTTAAAGCATCAAAAAGGGGAATGTTTACCTCACATTTACGAAAGATTTCGTAAATGTCTTTGTTGCTTCCGCATTGCGGGTTTCTCTCAATGCCTCGGGAAATGGTGGCTCTGGTTCATATGGTGGAGGAGGTGATTTTTGGACTTTCTCCTCTTGTTGAGGTGGCAATGATTTACAATCTGTTGTCGGTTCATGCTCGATCACCTCTTCCACTATCTCTTTGTCTCGAACCACCAACCTCTCTTTGCTTGCAATTTTCGCTCCACTCCTCAATGTGATAGCACTCACGTTCATTTTAGGGTTGAGTTCTGTTTGGGATGGCAACCTCACCGAATCCCTAGCCTCTAACTTGGTTACAGCTCCTGCAATTTGGCTTACTTGGCTCTCCAAGTTCTTGATGCTCGATCGAGTTTCCTCTTGGAACTGCACCATGTTACCCTGCATGTTAGTCACATTTTTAGTTAAAGCATTTAACATTTCTTCAGTGGACATGCTAGAGCTCGAGTCTCGGCCTTGGGGCCTAGGATAAGGGTGTGGTTGTGGCCTCGTTATAGTGCCGTTGTTGATGTTGATTGCCAAATCCGAAGTTAGAATGATCTCTCCACCCTTACTCGGAAGCGGAGGAGTAGGGATCATGTCTCCGTAATGCTTGTTGGCCTTGAAAACCTACGGCTTTGACCTCTTCCCTAAATTCTTCTTGCATTTGAGGGCAAACATCGGTATGATGATCTAAAGAACAAATTCTACAAGCTTTTACCTGTTGAACTCTATTGTTCTTTACCATGAACTCACGCATCATCGATGTAAGAGCTTGTAGTTGATCCTCGGCCTTTGAAGAGCTAGAACCTGGACTTTCAACATTTGCTCAACGATGATTTGATCTTCTATCGAATCTGTCTCGAGCCTTCGACTAGTTCTTCAATGAGTTCTCTAGCCGCAGTTGGGGTTTTGTTTATGAAAGAACCTCCACTAGCAGCATTCACCATTCGCACATCTTCGTCGAAGAACCATTGTAAAAGTACAAAATGAGGTCTTCATCGTAATAGCCATGATATGGACAACTAGCACAAAGTCTCTTGAACCTCTCCCAATATTCGTAGAAAGACTCATCGTGTTTTCGCTCAATATTACCGATTTCCTTCTTTAATGTTGATGACTTAGAAGTCGGAAAGAACTTCTCAAGAAATCGCTTCTTCATTTCAACCCAAGTGGAAATGCAACCAGGAGGAAGATAATATAACCAATCTTTAGCTCCATCCTTCAAAGCAAAAGGAAAAGCTCTCAACTTGATTTGTTCATCCTTTGCTCCACTTGGTTTCATGCTAGTACAAACCACGTGAAACTCCAAAAGAAATTTGTTTGGATCTTCTCCATTGAGCCCATGGAACGAAGGAAGCAAGTGTATCAACCCCGACTTCAATTCAAAAGTAGTGCCTTCATCAAGAGCCGGAAATGAGATGCACAATGGTTGTTGATCAAGGTTAGGAGCCGTGAGCTCCCTCAAGGTACGAGTTTCAATTCTCGGAGGCATCTCTTCCTCCACTTCAACGTTAAAAGATGATTCCTGAAAATTTTCTCGCAAAATGTTTCTCCACCTGAAAAGAGTCAATTCTAATTCGGGATCGTAATGCAAAGATTCTTTGTTAGTAGTACGAGTGTTAACCATAAACAAAGAGCACAAGCAATACAATCCAAAAACACACGCTATATACAAACAAGTAACACCGTTTCCCCGGCAACGGCGCCAAAATTTGGTAGGAGTGTTTGCCGTGTACACCTAACCAAAGATAAATTTCTCCTACTCTCTTTTACAATTAAATGTAGAAGGGAAGTAAGGTTCGTATCCACAGGGAAACAGGGACAAGTTTAATATTTAGCGTGAATTAGTACCTAGATGACTCTAAGGGTCGAGTAACCTAATAAAAAGGGGGGTTTTCAAAAGAGTTATAAACAAACTAAAATTAACTAGCAAATAAATAAAATGAGAAATCAATATGGAAAGATCATAAATCCGATTAACATCCACTTCAATTCATTATCGATCATTGAACCTCAACTCTAATTATTTCCATGATTATCTATTGTTGAGAACTAACCTCGCATTCTCCTTATTCTTAGTTGAATAGCACGATCAGCGTGACTATAAAACCCTAACAAAAGGATAACCTAGTTCGATCAGCGTCTAAGTTCAATCCAATAGCAGCAATAAACACAGAGAATCAATAGACCTGCTAACGTCATACACGCGATAAACATTCAACAATTGATTCAATTTCCCCAAGAAATAACCAAGACAATTTGCATCTAAGTTACTCCCTAGTTTGCTACAAATTGATAAAAGAATAAAACAATCCGATTCTATTCTTAAATCTAGCATTAGATTAATTACACAATCAAACTAGTAACGTTCCTAGCATAATCATGCAAAAATCATAGAACACAATCATAGAAATTAAACCATAATCAAAGAAACTAAATAGAGAGGAAAGATCTCACAATAATGCTTGAAGCTTCATGTTAATCTTGTTCAAGAACAGTTCAAGCTACAATCGGCATAGCAATAGCCAATTCCATAATTGAAATCTCTAAAACTAAACTAGAAAATGAAAACTAAAAAGAGAAGATAACAAAAGAAGAATGGAGTGTTGGAGATTCTCTCTCCTCAAGTCTCTTATCCTCTTAGCTCTCCTCTCTCAAAATATTAGGTTTTAGGAAGCTTTTAAACCCCGCACAAAACGTGGCCCCAAGCCGACTTAAGCATCGCGAGTCGCGACCAGTACTCTGCCTTCCCGCACAAATTGGATGGGCAAAGGGGTCGCGAGTCGCGAGGGCAAGGTGGTCGCGAGTCGCGACAAGGCTCGCGGGTCGCGAGCTGCTGCTGCTGGGCAGGCTGGATGGGCGATGCTGCTGTGCGATGGCTGTGCGATGCTGCCGAGCTTGTGATGCTGCTGAGCTTGGGGTGGAGTTTGGTTGTTCGCATGCTTGGCTTGGGCTTGCTGCTGTGCTTGCGATGCTGCTTGGTACTTTGCTTGGCTCAAATGCATTTCACCTTGAAAGCTCAACACAAATTATCTCGCAAAACTCCGAACTTCCGCTAAGGGTTAAATAAAACACGAATGTTAATAATTACAATCAAACCCTTAGCAAAGTGCACCCAAAATAACATAAAGACTACGTATAACTTGGGCGTATCAGTGTGTTAGAAGTGTGATCAAACAAGGGAACCGGATACACCACTCCAAGGCACGGAAACTACGCTTTCCTATTAGTTTAATTTCGCCCCTCTAGGATCACCGGGTTAACACGAAATAACTAATGAGATACAATGGAGAGAAACAATTCACAAGATGATCTTCTATGTGAATCAACAAGAACTTTGAGTTTGTAGTTTGTGAAAAACACTAGAGAGAAAGTAGCAAGTTTTCTCTCAAGCAAAGCAAGTCTCTTAGAATCTCAAAAACTGATTTTTTTTCCCTCTCTCTCATATGAATGACAAGGGTCATATAACATATTCCCTCTTGATTAGAGGTGTTACAGCATTGATCTTCCTTTAATCCCCTGATTAAGAATACTTAATCATCATTAAACGGAAAACGTATGCAATACAACGGTTATAAACCGTCCACGCAAAATTTCACGCCCAAAACAGAATACACGTCGCGACCCGCGATACAGATCGCGAGTCGCGAAAATGCACTGGTCGCGACCCGCGACAGGTGTCGTGACCCGCGACGGCCCCCTGGTCGCGACCCGCGACCAACCTTCTGTTTTGCTTGATTGCTCCACGTGATAATGTGCATTCTAATCTTAGCATACTAGACCTCCTCCTCTTCTAGTATAGAACCATATGAGCTTATAAAACCCATTACCCTATAAATGTTCCAACAATCCTCCTCCCATTTATAGGGTAATGTTGAAAAGTTTTCCAACTTGCTATAAATCACAAACAAAACATGCTCATGCATCATAGAAATATCTTACGATTGAATCTCCACTTAGTAAAAGTAACTTTACAACAATTTCGATCATAATGATAGACACAACTTTGAATCATATAACCACCACAAATCATTGAAGATACTAATACACATAAGCATAAACTTAGTTCTTAACCTCCGACACCTATGAAGTCTTGGTGTCCATATCCATTCATAAGCGTTCCAAGTCAAGCCTTAGACTTGGTGAAGCGGCCAAACCTCTAGCTTATATAGGTAAATCTTTACGCACATGCTCCTACAATTGAGCACTTATCAAAGACTTATTAAGAAACTTAATTCAACCTCTTATCATTGTAGTAACAAGCACTAACCTCGGGATGTAACTAACACAAGTGCTTCCAACCTTTAAGAAAAGTACTATCCTCATTGAATTTGAGATCTAACGTTGTATTAGACATCAAATTGAGTTTTCCTTAGCTAAAGGTTGATCAATAGGCTTAAGACCCATCCCTTTGTTCATTTTGTTCACTAGTTCCCTTGACAACGGTTTAGTAAACGTATCCGCCAAGTTCAAACTAGACCGAACAAAATTAATAGTTATACAACTATTCCTTATCATTTCACGCACATAGCTATGTCTAACTCCAATGTGCCTTGACTTGCCATTGTAGACATCACTATAAGCTTTAGCTATGGTTAATGCACTATCACAATGAATAGCAAGAGGTGACATAGGTTTGACCCACAAGTCAACCTCACTCAACACATTCCTTAGCCATTCCGCTTCTTGGCAACAAGATGCCAATGCAATGAATTCTGATGCCATAGTGGAATCCGTTATACATGTTTGCTTCTTGGATGCCCATGAAATAACACCTCCTCCAAGAAGAAACACCCATCCACTTGTGGATGAATAATCTTCCTTGTTGGAAATCCAACTAGCATCCGAGTAACCTTCTAGAATAGAAGGTTCTCCTTTGTAAGTTATGACATAATCCAAGGTTTTATTCAAATACCTTAGCACTCTTCTCAATGCTTGCCAATGCAACATACTAGGATTACTAGTATACCTACCGAGTTTACCAATAGCAAAAGCTATATCCTGGTCGAGTGCTAGTCATAGCATACATCAAGCTTCCAATTAAGCTTGCATACTCCAATTGTGAAATAGGAGTACCACTACTCGGAACCAAGTGAACACTAGGATCCATCGGAGTAGCAAAATGAGTCGAATTCGATTCATTAAACCTCTTAATCACTTTCTCAATGTAATGAGATTGTGATAAAGAAATTGACCCTTTACCTCTCATTATTCTAATACCTAGAATAACATCCGCTTCACCCAAATCTTTCATGGAGAAGCTAGAAGAGAGAAAGACTTTGGTTTTTTCCACTTGTTCCAAATCAGTCCCAAAAATAAGCATATCATCAACATATAAGCAAATTATAACTCCATTACCGTTATTATCAAATTTACTATATACACACTTATCGGACTGATTTATTTTGAACCCACTAGACAAAATGACCTCATCAAATTTTTGATGCCATTGCTTAGGTGCTTGTTTAAGACCATACAAAGATCGAACTAATTTCCAAACCTTAGTCTCTTGACCTTTGACCACAAAACCTTCAGGTTGATTCATGTACACTTCCTCCTCCAATTCACCATTAAGGAAGGCAGTTTTGACATCCATTTGGTGAATTACTAGACCATGAATCGCAGCCAATGCTATCAAAAGTCTAATGGTAGCTATTCTAGCAGCCGGAGCATAAGTGTCAAAATAATCGATACCATATCTTTGCCTAAAACCTTGGACCACTAACCGGGCCTCATGTTTTAGTATGGTTCCATCGATCTTCCTTTTCCTTACGAAAATCCACTTACAACCTAAAGGTTTGCATCCGGGAGGTAAATTAGCTAAAATCCAAGTATGATTTCCCATTATTGAATCCATTTCATCATTCACTGCCTCTTTCCAGAAAGCAGAATCATGAGACTTCATAGCCTCATCAAAGGTCCTAGGATCCTCCACTATATTGTAACAATATGAAATTTGAGTCACAATAGACTCCCTTGACCCTTCAACTAAATATAGTTGAAAATCCGGTCCAAAAGATTTCTCTTTTCTAATTCTTTTACTTTTCCTCATTTTCGGTGTTGTAGTATCATGATCATTATTAATGTCATCCACAACATTGGAACTAGTACTAGGTATCATGTCCTTTGGTCTTGGAATCGATGAGAATCTAGTCTCATCAAATATTGCATCCCTTGACTCTATCACAGTATGGATAGAGACAAAATCATTTGGCTCAATGACATAAAACCTATAGGCTTTGCTATGTACCGCATAGCCTATAAAAATGCAATCAATTCCTTTTTCACCTAAAGTTTTCCTTTTAGGTTCCGTCAATTTGACAATTGCCCTACAACCCCATACCTTTAGGTAATTGAGATTAGGCTTTTTGTTACACCAAAGTTCATAAGGGGTAGTCTTATTCCTCTTATTAGGAACTCGATTTAATATATAACATGCAGTTAAAATTGCATCACCCCAAAAACCGTCATTTAGACCCGAATTAGAAAGCATGGTGTTAACCATTTCTTTTAGAACCCTATTTTTCCTTTCCGCTATACCATTACTTTGAGGTGAGTATGGGGCGGTTGTTTCATGAATTACACCAATGGAACTAAAATAGCTAGGATTATAGTATTCACCACCCCTATCCGTCCGAAGTCTTTTAACTTTTCCATGAAGTTGAAGTTCCACTTCGGTCTTAAAAATCTTAAACTTTTCTAGTGCTTCATCTTTAGTAAATAATAAATATATGTAACAAAACCTTGAATAATCATCAATAAAAGTCACAATATATTTTTTATTTCCCAAAGAAGGTGAACTATGAAAGTCACACAAGTCACTATGCACCAATTCAAGCAATACCGTTTGTCTAGTCACACTAGGATAAGGATTCTTTGTAATCTTATTTAGCATGCATGTCTTACACTTCTCTAACTTTAAATCGAAAGAAGGTATTAAACCTAGCTTAGACATGTCATATAATCTATGATAGTTTACATGACATAAACGATTGTGCCATAGAGAAGAAACATCAAGCATGTAAATAGAACTAGTATCAATTGCATTATTAATACTAAATTTAAACATTCCATTACAATAAAATCCTTGTCCAACAAAAATACCACCCTTGGAAACAATAAACTTATCCGATTCAAATACAACTTTAAAACCAAATTTATTCAAAAAACCCCCCGACACAAGATTCTTCCTAACTTCCGGTACATAAACAACATCCCGGAGAGTTAAAGTCTTTCCCGAGGTTAACAACAATTCTACTTGGCCTATGCCCTTGGCCTTTACCATAGAATCATTCCCCATATACAAGATTGGACCATCATCCAATTCTTCCAAAGACTTGAAGAAGTGCTTATTATTGCACACATGTCTAGAGGCCCCCGAATCAATCCACCAAGAATCATCAACCTGCACAAACATAATTTCAGAAATCATAGCCACAAAATTCATTTCTTCAATTACATTTTCATGTGCAACTTTACCTTGGTTTTGAACAACACTAGGTTGTCCATTCTTTGTCTTCTTCTTCTTAGAAGGACAATCCCTCTTGAGATGAGGTCCATTGCATACCCAACAAGTGAGGGTCTTCCTCTTCTTGTTTGCAAAATTGGTTTTAGAGTTGTTATTGTTGGATTTCTTGGTCCCACTAGACCCACCAACCTCTACCATATTCACGGTAGACTTAGGAATACTAGGAGTAGTATCCTTAACCTCATCTTGAGCCCGGATACCCTCTTCAATACGAAGATGAGTTCCTAATTGCTCCATGGACATATCTTCCTTCCTATGTTTCAAGGAATGCTTAGTTTCTTTCCAAGAATGTGGTAATTTATCAATGATTGAGGCTACGGCAAAAGCCTCATCCATCACCATACCATGTGATCTAATTTGGTTTAAAATATGATGAACTTCATGAAATTGCTCTATAATAGGCCGATCATTAGTCATTTTAAATGAATTAAAATTACTAACAAGAAATTTCTTACTTGAAGCATCTTTTGAAATATACTTGGCCTCAAGAGCATCCCAAAGATCCTTTGCACTCTCCACATTTTGGTAAAGGTCGAACAAAGGGTCGGTAAGAGAGTTGAGGATGTGACCCCGGCAAATGTAGTCATCATTCTCCCACTTTGTTCTTGTCCTTGTAGTCTCCACGTTCTCTTCCTCTCCATCTTTCGGAAATGGTGGCATGGGTGTTGAAAGAACATACACCACATTCAAAGTTGTCAACAAGAAGTGCATCTTCTTTTGCCATCTTCGATAACCCACCCCCTCAAACTTGTCCAACTTTTGGAATTTCATAGTCATGTCCTTGAGTGATTGAGCCATATCCGAAAAGAAGAAATAAAACTAATAGATTGTTAGAAGTGTGATCAAACAAGGGAACCGGATACACCGCTCCAAGGCACGGAAACTACGCTTTCCTATTAGTTTAATTTCGCCCCTCTAGGATCACCGGGTTAACACGAAATAACTAATGAGATACAATGGAGAGAAACAATTCACAAGATGATCTTCTATGTGAATCAACAAGAACTTTGAGTTTGTAGTTTGTGAAAAACACTAGAGAGAAAGTAGCAAGTTTTCTCTCAAGCAAAGCAAGTCTCTTAGAATCTCAAAAACTGATTTTTTTTCCCTCTCTCTCATATGAATGACAAGGGTCATATAACATATTCCCTCTTGATTAGAGGTGTTACATCATTGATCTTCCTTTAATCCCCTGATTAAGAATACTTAATCATCATTAAACGGAAAACGTATGCAATACAACGGTTATAAACCGTCCACGCAAAATTTCACGCCCAAAACAGAATACACGTCGCGACCCGCGATACAGATCGCGAGTCGCGAAAATGCACTGGTCGCGACCCGCGACAGGTGTCGCCACCCGTGACGGCCCCCTGGTCGCGACCCGCAACGGATGTCGCGACCCGCGACCAACCTTCTGTTTTGCTTGATTGCTCCACGTGATTTTGTGCATTCTAATCTTAGCATACTAGACCTCCTCATCTTCTAGTATAGAACCATATGAGCTTATAAAACTCATTACCCTATAAATGTTCCAACATAGTGTCACTAGCCAAATAGTTGGCTATATCAGCAAACCATGGGATCTCTGTAGTGGCTAGAGCTAGGAGTTGCTCATCAGGAAATGTATCATCAATTGGAAAATCCTCATCACCTTCACTATCAAGGACAAGTCGAGAAAGGTGATCAGCAACAACATTTTCGGCTCCTTTCTTGTCCCGAATCTCCAAGTCAAATTCTTGTAGCAACAAGATCCACCGAATCAAGCGGGGCTTAGCATCTTTCTTGCTCATCAAATACCTTAATGCCGCATGATCAGTGTGAATTATCACCTTCGACCCTACCAGATAAGATCGAAACTTCTCCATCGCATATACCACTGCTAACAATTCCTTCTCAGTTGTGGCATAGTTCATCTGGGCTGGATTAAGAGTCTTGCTTGTATAGTAGATGGCATGAAGCTTGCCATCTTTCCTCTGACCCAGCACTGCCCCCACTGCATAGTCACTAGCATCGCACATAATCTCAATAGGGAGATTCCTGTCAGGCGATTGAATTATTAGGGCAGAGATAAGAGCTTTCTTTAACCTATGAAAAGCCTCAATACAAGCATCAGTAAACACAAAAGGGACATCTTTGCCTAAAAGTTCAGTTAGAGGTCGGGAAATTTTAGAAAAATCCTTTATAAAACGGCGGTAAAATCCCGCATGACCAAGAAAACTCCTTACTCCTTTGACAGAGTTAGGAGGTGGTAGACGCTCAATGACCTCTATCTTTGCTTTGTCGACTTCGATGCCCCGATGAGAAACAACATGACCCAAAACAACTCCTTGTTGCACCATGAAATGACATTTTTCCCAATTGAGAATCAAATTAACTTCTTGACATCTATGGAGCACCTTTTGTAAATTAGCAAGGCAAACATCAAAGGATGTTCCATAGACGGATCCATAAACACTTCCATAGAGTTCTCAATAAGACTTGAGAAAATTGCCATCATGCAACGCTGAAAAGTGGCAGGAGCATTACATAATCCAAATGGCATCCTTCGATATGCAAAGGTGCCATAAGGACATGTAAAAGTAGTCTTTTCCTGATCACTTGGATGAATAGGAATTTGGAAAAAACCTGAATATCCATCCAACCAACAGAAAAAAGAATGTTTTGCCAACCTTTCCAACATCTGATCAATGAAGGGGAGGGGGAAATGATCTTTTCAGGTGGCCTTATTCAATCTCCTATAATCAATACACATGCGCCACCCTGTCACAGTTCTAGTTGGAACTTGCTCACCCTTGTCATTCTTGACAACGGTCATGCCTCCTTTCTTTGGGACTACTTGGACAGGGCTAACCCACTTACTATCAGATATAGGGTAGATTATACCTGCATCAAGAAATTTAAGAACCTCTTTCTTGACTACTTCCATCATATTTGGATTAAGTCGTCGTTGAGATTCTATAGAAGAAGTATGTTCGTCCTCAAGAATGATCTTATGCATGCAAAATGAAGGATTACTGCCCTTAATATCATCAATGGTGTACCCAATGACATTCTTATATTTTCTCAAAACAACAAGTAGCTTTTCAATTTGAATGTCATCAAGCTCAGTATTAACAATAATAGGGTAAGTATCATTGGGACCCATGAATACATATTTCAAATTAGAAGGGAGGGGTTTCAGTTCTACCTTAGAAGGCATAGTACTCTCCTTAGTTTTTCCCGAGCTCAATATCTCCTTGATAGGCTTTTCAGATTCAATGGCTCGTGTCTCCTCTAGAAGTCTCTTGTATTCCTTGGTTTCCCAATCTTCCTCATCAGCACTACCCATCAAGACAGTTTGTAGTGAGTCATCAAGTTGCAAACTGAAAGCATTGGCTTCTATTACCTCATCAAGAGCATCCACTCTATAAACAGTTTCTCCCATTGAAGGAGAATTCATGGAGTTTGTGAGAGTGTACTACATCTTCTCATCACCTACTTCAAAGGTGATCTTACCCTTCTTCATGTCAATAATGGCTCCAGCAGTGGCCAAAAAGGGTCTCCTAAGGATGATGGGAACCTGTGCATCTTCTTTCATCTCCATGACAACAAAATCACATGGAATGAAGAATTTACCAACTCTAAGAGGAACATCTTCAAGGATACCAAGTGGAAACTTGACTGTTCTATCTGCTAGTTGGAGAGAGATGCGTGTGGGTTTCAGTTCACCCATGTTGAGTTTCTTGCAGATAGACAAAGGCATGAGACTAACACTAGCCCCAAGATCACACAAAGCATTCTTGATAGCAATATCACCAAGTTTGACTGGAATAGAATAGCTGCCTGGATCTCCTAGCTTCTCAGGAAGCTTGTTCTACAAAATAGCACTACACTCAGCTGTTAGTGAAACTGTGACATTCTCTTCAATTTTTCTTTTGTTAGAGAGCATGTCTTTCAAAAACTTAGCATAAGAAGGCATCTCAGAAATAGCATCCAAGAAAGGGATGTTGATGTGCAACTTCTTCAAAATATCAAGGAACTTCCCGTATTTCTTCTCAAGTTTTGCCTGTGCCAATCTTTGAGGGAATGGAACAGGTGGCTTGTATGGTTGAATAGGGATGACAGTGGGTTCCTTTTGCTCAGTCTCCTTAGCTTCATCTTCCAAAACCTTCTCACCATGATCTTCTTCACTCAACCTTATAACCTCTTCTGCATTTTTCTTCTGCTCAGTCACCTTCTTTGTAGGCTCTTGCAATTCCTTACCGCTCCTCAATGAGATGGCATGGATATGCCCCGTAGGATTTGGTTCAGTTTGCCTAGGAAGTTGGCCTAAAGGTTTAGAAAGATGATTAATTTGTTGGGCAAGTTGGGTCATCTGATTCTCCATCAACTTATTATGAGCAGTGATTTGTTGGAGAGAGTTGTTGAAGAATTCATTTTGCTTGGCTTGGTATTCAACTTGCTTTGCTTGAGAAGAAGCTAGATTCTCCATGATACTCTCAAGGTTGGATCTAGAGGATGAGGAGGAAGAGTTGAAAGGTGGTCTTTGTTGGAAACCGGGTGGTTGGGAGTAGTTGTTGTGCGGAGGTTGAGGTTGGTTATTTTTGTAGGAGAAATTTGGATGATTCTTCCAACCTTGGTTATATGTGTTTGAGTATGGGTTGTTTTGTGGTCTTGTGTTTGTGTTTAGGAGGGCATTGGATTGCTCAGATATCATGCCCATGGTGTTGTATTGACACTCATTCAATGAGTGACCCTGCACTTCACAAATCTCACAAATAGGTGCTATTGGTCCGCTACTCAATTGATCAACCTTGGCCGCCAAAACCTGCACAGTGTTAGTCAAAGTAGCAATAGCATCAACCTCATACTTACCTCCCCTTTTAGGGGCTCCACGAGACACACTCCAGTCATTCAAATAGTTGTTGGCAGCCATATCATCCAACAATGTCTTAGCAACTTCCGGAGTTTTGGCCATGAAAGTACCGCCGGATGCGGCATCAATAGAACTTCTAACCTCATGCTTCGGACCATCGTAGAATGTCCGAATCAATAGCCACTCGGGGAATGCCATGGTGTGGGCATTGTCTTTGCAAAGCCTTGTACCGCTACCATGCCTCATAGAGAGACTCCAATTCGTGTTGTTGAAAATCAGATATTTCATTTCTGAACTTTGAAGTTCTCATAGGAGGGAAGAATTTGTAGAGAAAGGCCTTCTTCAGTTCTGGCCATGTGGCGATCTTCCTCACTTCTTCTTCTTTTAACCATTCCTTTGC
This sequence comes from Beta corolliflora, assembly GCA_947648045.1. Classification (NCBI taxonomy): domain Eukaryota; kingdom Viridiplantae; phylum Streptophyta; class Magnoliopsida; order Caryophyllales; family Amaranthaceae; genus Beta; species Beta corolliflora. Next base: position 119,328 of record CANSZD010003409.1, read on the forward strand.
TTCGTCCCTGAGAGAAAAAGGAAAAGCACAATATCGAATCAGATCATCAGAAACATTTGTTAGTTTCAAAGTATTACACTTCTCTAGAAAGCTAGCCAAATGATCAGTAGGGCTCTCTTTTGGTGTTCCCGCATAAGAGTCCTGTGAAATAAACTGAATAAATTGTGGCTTAAGCTCGAAGTGTGTTGCATTGGTGGTTGGCCTGGTGATGGTGGTGGTGGTCTCATCGGGCATAGCGTATTCCCGTAGAGACTTTGGTGGTGTTTCATCTCCCATTGTTGATCTTTGTTGTTGTCTTCTTCATTGACCTCCTAATCTCCTTGTTGTAGCTTCAATCTCGCGATCAAGAGTAGCTAGATCTTCTGTACCCTTGCTACGAGTGCACATGCAACAAAAAGACTGAATGAAAAGAAATCAAACAACAAACAGGGTAACAATGATCGAACAAATATAAGTTTAGCTAAATAAATCAAAGATAAACTAATCTAATACCGGCGCCAAAATTTGATAGGCGTGTCGCGCACCTAACAAAAGTAATTCCTAACTAACCTCCTAACTATGTAGCAGGGCAAGTCAAGGTCGAATCCACAGAGACAAACGGTATCAAACACTAGATATCTTGACTCAATTTAACTAAATAAGTGACAAATGATGGTGGAAGATATGTTAAACTAAAATAAACACTAAACTATAGCAACTAGCAATAACACACGATGTAAAATCAATCAATAGAAGCACCTAGAATTAAGTATCCCCACTAGCACGAATAATACATGAATAATTCCCATCCCAATAAACATAATCAATAATCCAAAAGGAGTAATGCACCCTAAAAATACCAAAGACCTCTCCCGAGTACCTATGGCTACTCTAAACAAGTAATCATACCTATTCCCATGGAATCATGCAAGAAAGAGACATTAATCATAGCATCACAACAATTTCCTAGCAATCCTATCTACTTATTCCCATAGAGATATTCATACTCTTGATTGAATCAACAAATCCATCTAGATTCAATTCCCATTGAATGCAAGACATGAGGAATCAATTCAAAATCACTTATCCCTAATATGATAATGAAAATAAGCACAATTCAATCAAGCAAGGACAATTAATCACATTAAATTGGGATAAAGGGGGGAATTCATGCATTAAATATTGCTAGGGTTCAACTTAGCCCTAGATTATAAAACTACTCACTCATAATTGAAATAACAAAGCAATTAATAAATAAATTAAAAGACATAACAATAAAGGAAGAGAAGAAAGTAGAAAAACTTATTCTTTACTTGAATGAATCAATCCAAAGTAGCCAACTTGTAGAAATCAAAGTTCAATAATGGAGTTTACTCTCCAAAAACTCTTTAACAAGTAGTATTATCTTTTCTAATAATCCAAAAACTACCCAAAAGTATCTTTAATAAAACCTAATGTCGTTTACAAAAACTAGAAAAGGAAATAATTAAAGTCGCGGATCTTAGCCGAGTAACAGCTTGCACGGGTAAGCAGAAAACCGCACGGGCGTGCGCTATGGTGCACGGGCAAGCGAGATCTCGCTTAGGCGTGCACGTGAGACAGAAGGTTTTGTTGATTTCGTTCACAGATCTGAACGGGCAAGTGGGATCTCGCTTGGGCGTGCGCCTTGGTGCATGGGCAAGCGAAATCTTCTGTGGTCCCGCGAAGACAAAATTCTTCAATATCATCATTCCTTCAATCCCAAAGCATTCAAACTCATCCTCTTGCATCCGGGAGTCATCAACTAGACCATCTATGAGCCAACTTATCCTCTCTTGGTCACAACCGCTCATAAGACCTGAAATTCACAAATAAGAGGTAAAAGTATCTCCAAACAACACAATGGTTCAAAAGAATGCTCAAATCACGCAATTAGACCTAAGATGCACTAAAAACTATATGGAAATGAGACTTAAGAACTACTTAAATGCAACTAAAAACCGACTTATCAAGTGTCTCAGCAAGTGTGGCTAAAGAGATGAATCAACTAAAAAAAGGAGGAAGTCGTTGCTGACTGATGAAGATATCATCGTATTAGATTTTAGCCATTGATTCTACGGTCCTTTATCGAGTTAAACATAAAAATATTTGTTTCACATAACCTTTAACGCCTTACACATTAAAAAATGTGTAAGTTAATAAATAATGTGTATACAATTTAATTCAAATTCGAAAATATATGAAACCATATCATTTTTGTATGATTTCCAATTTGCATAAATGAATGTTTAAAAGGATCGAATAAAAAGTAAAAAAAGTAAACTTTAATACATATTTACAGCGAAATACGGTGACTTTAGGGCGATAGTTTTTAAATTAGCAATCCACCTTATTTAGAGTTTCGTTATCCATTATACAAGTTCATACATGTTGTTCCAGAGTTTTATTGTTTGTGAGATTGGCAGGAGTCTCCAATAATGTCCCAAGTTTCCAACACAGAGTATACAGAGTCATTGCACTTTGAAAATGCATCTTGTGGGAGGCCTTCCAATTGAATTTGGGGCAAGTTTCGACCTCCACGCATTTTGAGTTTCAGTCTCACGAGACTAAACTCTGGAGACCCTCACAGAAGCTTCAGAAGTCACCAAAGGACGTGACTTCTTTGTTACTTCAATCAATAGAATCCTAGGAAGATTTCCTATTCAAGGACCTTGGGAGTCATCGTCTAGCTGACATTGGCGTCTGCTAGATGAGACACGACAATCTACTTCTGAAGATGGTATGGGTTTCGTTTCTCAACAGGTTCCCTCTCATATCGGGTCTTATTCAACAAGACATACAACCCAACTCCACCTACCATCGCTCGAGACAAGTTTAATTTGGAGAGGACATGTAATAGTTTGTTTTTGTTTTGTAGAATATGTAAGAGCAAATGAAGCTCCTTTAGTTTCTTTTTGCATTGTATATGTTTGGTTGTATTAACATTAGGTGGTACTTCCATTTTTAATTAATGCAAGTTTTCTCGATGTAAAAAAAAAAGAGTATACGAAGTCTTGTCAGTATTTGTTAAATAGGTTACTCCTAAATAGAGTCTAGCTTCCTTTTCTGTGTCCTAGACCTGGGATCAAGGCATCCCCTTGAGAGTTCCCCCCTTCTAGGTTCTTCCTGATATGGGTGAGACCTATAGGTTCCATAAGCAACAAAAAAAATTGAGTTGCTAAAAACCACCCTGTATTTTCCTAGTAATGCCCTAAATAGAATGTCTTTGATATTATTTATGGTCTGAATCATGCACTCGGCTTTGCCATTTGAAATGAGGTGTGAGGACAAGAGAAGCGATAAACCATACCATTATCAACACAAAATTTCTTAAAGGGGTAATTACGCCCATGGTCACTTTTGAAGGCTTTTATGTAGCGTTCAAATTGAGTATGAACGTATTTTTGGAAATTTATGAAGGTTTGGTAGGCTTGATATGTATAAGCAAGGAGTATTTCCATACATGATGAGTGAGATCATCAATAAGCACCAAATAATATGTATGACTCGTACTATTACGCATTGGAGATGTCCATAAATCAGCAAGAATAATATCAAAAGCACACAAGTTTGAGTATTTAAATCATAAAAGAGGAGTCTAATATGTTTTGATTTGACAAGAATGGCAAAAATCACAACTAAAATCCTTAATATAATCAATAAAATTAATTGTTCTTTCGAAGAAAACTTATAGAAGAAGCTCCGTGGTGTTTTAGGCAGTTGTGGCAAACATCTAGAGATATGGTAGCTAGGGCAGTGGCTAGACATGTTAATGTAGGTTGGTCTTGAATGACTGGGTAGAGATTTCCAAAACTATTGCATCTTGTTACTATTTTCCCCGTTCAATGGTCCTTCACATAAAAACATACGGGTCAAATTCAAAGGAAACTAAATTATCAGTGCTAGATTTACGGGCTGAAATTAGGTTCTTGATTATTTGAGGTGCGAGGTAGACATTACAGAGGACAAGGGGTTGGTTCGGAAGGTTTGTATGACCATAACCAATAATCGGAATGCGGTGACCATTACCAACTAAAATATGATTAATAATACTTAAATTAAATAAGGGCATGAGATTACTTGAATTATGAGTCATATGAGCAATTGTGCCGGAGTCCATATACCAAATATCATCCAGATTGGGAAGCCCCATAGCAAAGGCCTTTCCAAGTTAAATATGTGTCATAAGGGAGTCGTATGGGCCTGTAGGATATGCTTGTGGGCTCTTTGGGTTAATGGAGCCAAAAGGGGCGCCGGTCCGCTAATGAAGATGGGGCACGTGTACGCAATGGAGCAGGTGGCGTGGCCCACTAATGTTCTTGTTGAGTCCAGGCCTAAAATTGGGCCCAAAGCTGTGGCCCATTTGTCCGGTTTGGCCGGCCCACACGCATGATGATGACTCTCATGGGTTTTGTGGGTCATTTGGGAAGAACCTAAAGCACGATTTTGTTGTTGGTGTTGGGAGCCACGACCACACCCACCTCGGTTGCCTCTGTCACCTTTACCGCGGTCACCGCGATTACCGCCAACGCCACCCCCAGATCGTTCCTGTTGTTGGTTGGTGTCACGGAGGTGCTGAAATTCGCAGAGTCAGATTGAGCAACGAAGGATGATGGTGGATTAGATGGGTTGTTGGCCCGATGAGATTCTTCTAGCAAAAGGCGCGGCCTTGCTGCCTCGGAAGAAGGGAGAGGGTCGCCTGTTGAACCGGGGAGGCAATCTTGTCATAATTTGTATTGATAAGTCCAAAGAATTAGACGTAGAACAAGCTTTTGCTCCGTTATTTCTTGATCAACATTGGCAAGTTAGTCCTTAAGACTTTTAGTTGTTGACCGTAAGAATTAATATAAGTGAAATTGTTAATGTGTAAAGCATTGAATTGGTTTTCAAGATACACGACCTGAGTGTGTTTATTATCTTGGAAAGTTGCTTTTAAACGGTTTCATGTTTCTTGAGCGATTGCTCCTTTATAAAGAATAGTTTGTAGGACGGAAGAAATAGTACCATAGATCCACTTTTTAACATCGAGTCAAGGCGCTTTCCCATGGCCTTGGAGATGTCAGTAGGGCATGGAGTCGATAGATCTATGTGATCAAGTAGGTTATGACAATGAATCTCAAACTATTCAACCCAATTAGAGCAGTGAACCTTCTCCCTATCAAGAATCATGGGGACATCGTTCTTGATATTATTCAGTATTCACCGATAAAGTAGGGTGATACTCATTGGTATGTAAGAAGGAGAATAGGAGGGGAGTCCTTGTCTATGGCCATCTGTGACAACACAAAAGAACATGTGAGACACTAGTATGATGTGGCTTGAGAAAGGTGAGGCAGGGAACAAGAGTTGGACGCTGCACTTAGATGAATTCTGGTGGAAGTATTGTTGACAGTACACGGTGGAAGCAAGTGTAAGAATCGGGATTGGAAAAAATACATTTTTGTGGAACCTCAAAAATTACCTAAGCTGTGATATCATGTTAGATTGTATTAAACTCGTTAACCTTGGATTATTTCCATTGATCAAATCATCAAATATATAATGTTACAAAACATCAATCCTCACTATGTTAGAAATTCTGGAGAGATAATAATATAAATAACTAAATTATATCCTAAATCGGTAAGAAAATATTATCCTAAATATATTGTCTATGATGTTGTATAACTTTGAGAAAACTGGCCTAGTAGTATTCTCATATAAATGAATGAGTTTTTCCTCATATAAAAAAGAAAAAAATGATTTTATATACTCGAGTTCATAAAAAAAAAAACCAATTTGGCTATAATCTATAACAATATTGGTAAAAATAAGTGCATTGTCTCATCCCATCTCAATAAGGTGAAACTCCTTGTCATACCCGAGGAATCTCATAATGTGTGTGGTATACAGGTTCTTTTTCGTTCAAGTATCATGCAAGTTATGTAACACCACAAAATGGTAATATCGATTGGTGTACATGTTCCTTAAGATTCATAGTCAATTTGATTCCAATGCAACTTTGCGGAAAAATCTGTTAAGAGGCTTATAGCACAACCTCCCCTCTACCGCTGTTGTAACTTATTTCTGTTGTACGTTCCCTATATTATTTGAATTTATTATAATGATTCCAATTTCTGTATGCATGAAGAAAATAGCTGGTCATAAATAGATTGAGAAATAACATAATGATAAATAAGAGAAAGAATCCACATTTTCACTCAAAATGAATTGCAATAACCATCTCCAAAAATACATAAAATTCCACCTAAAAAGAATGAGCCAAGCATGTCCTACAAAGAATTTCATGAATAAAAGTTCTACTCAACCAATTACAATGAACATAATAAATCTTATCAATCATATAAACAGAAAACTCCATTAGACTTAAAAAAAAGTTATCAGGCAGAAAAACTCTTCTGATTCTGGTGTCGATAAAAGACGCGTTTCTTCTTCTTGGATTGGTTCTGAATGGTAAGCACAACCTTCCCAGGCTCGTTGTTTTTGAATGAGTTACGAACCAGCCCTTCAATCGAATCCATCTTCTTCTCTTTTTGGATAATGACAGTGTAAGATCCCTCATCTGTTGGAATGAATTCCTCCTTGTAGCTCACTTCCCATCCCAAAACAGCTAAATCCCAGATCACTGTTGATCCACCCTGATATATCAAACCAAGTACAAGTAAGAATATTGTCAATAGACTTGATACTATAAATTAAAGTTATGCTAAAAAAATTGACATTATTTTTCTGCTCATACATCTGGTGCTGGGATTTCAATTGTTTCTTTTGATCCCGGTTTCAAGACAATTTCCGAAACTCCACCAACTGCACTGAATTCGGAATCATTTTCGCGCTTGAACCCACCATATTGAGTTGGAATTTCATCCAATGGGATATACCTATAAAATGTAATTTGAATTATACACACATATATACAAAGAAATATTTTACAAATGAAGAAAATTTTACAAAATTGAAGTTAGTCTAGTCTGACTTACTTGAGAAGAGTTTCAGTGACTTTAGGTGGTCTAGCAACAACAAACTTGCTCTTGCTTCTTTGAGTCAAGAAAGGTGAAATAAGGGAGTAAAAAGCATAGTACCAAAATGGCACATTAATGAATACCTGTCAAATTATAACATACACCATCACATTAAAAACAACACAAAATTTACAAATTACATAAAAATTTGTTACTAGGCAAATTGAAGAAATACTCACATTTCTTGCAACCAATTCAGGATAATTATCCTGAAGAAGTCCAACAGCTTTGTAAGTAGCATTCCTAATTTCCTTCTTGGTAGGTCCAGGGCAATTCTTTAGATCATACACTTGAAGAATTGAGGTAACTCCGCCGGGCCTAAAATCGAGCTTTTGAATCCCCTTTTCCATGAATTGGATTCTCCACCTTAAGAACTGCTCCCTTTTCGCCTCGGTCCCAAAAGTCTTCTGATATAGCTCTTCATTGCCAAAAACACCAAAAATGTTGTAACAAACCGGGTGGTTTTCCCGGTCATTGCCCTTCATGTAGGCCGCATTCGCGAGATCTTCACCCAAATCCTCTTCTAAGATTGACTCAATCTTAAAATCTTTCCTCCAAACAAGAGTTTTCTTAAGCATCTCGAAGGCTTCGTTTACCTTAAACTCCCTAGCTCTTAAGAACTTCAATAGGATAACATCTGAACCTTCACCAGACAATAAAGGCACTCCCCAAATGGTAATATGCTCATTTTCCTCTGTTTTTGTCTCTGATTCTTCTTCTTTAATGGATTTTTCATCCACTTTTTCATCAGTTTCCTCTATTTTATCCTTCTTTTCATTGGATATATGTTCCTTGTCCTTTTTAACCTCTGATACAATGAGGGTGTTGCTAGAAATCGCTTCTTCCACCTTCGATTTCAGCTCCGACAACCCTTTCTTCTCGCCGTCTTTAAGGTCAGAGATGTAATTACTCTCCTCCCTGTAAGAAGAGCTCTTTTCAACCACACTTGGTTTTGGCTCATCTTCTACATTTTGAGTGTTTTCCACAACTTTTTCATCAACTTCGTTTTCGTTGACCATTTTAGCCTGTTTTTCAGAAACAACCACCTCTGTATTCTTGGTTTCTTCAACTGAAACCTCAACAGTCATGTTGAAATATTGAAAATGGAGATGAAAATTTGGAGAAAAATAAATAACCCAGCTCAGATTTTAAGTGGGTGTTTTTGCTAATTTTGGTTTTTGGTTACGTTTGAGGGTTTTGAGTTGGAGGAAAGAGTGGAATGAGATGGGAACGGTTATATAATTTGAAAACGGTCTAATTAGGTGGCCCCACATTCAACGGTTACTTATTTGGGCCCACCAAAAGAGGAGCCGTTGGTAATTAGCGGGATTCCCTTGCCTTGGAAATAGGAATACTAGGCTAGTCTGGAGGCCAGCCTTATTATGCTCATGCATGCTTCATTACACATAATGAGAATAATCACTTTCAGGTCCACATAACTTCAGATTTGTCCTAGAATGTCTTTTTAATGGTGTGTACCAACGGCTTTGATACATTTGCTAATGTATAAAGTTTAGGATTCTCTTTAATTATACACAAGTAAAAATTATAATAGGTTTGATAACTCAGATATTATGAAAATGTATAATGAGACAAATTAAAGTTTTCTTTCTGGATTGTCACATTAGATTTGCCAAAAATGTTGTCACAAATCAATTATGGTGATTTTCTATCCGGATTGTCCCAATTTATTTGTCACAGATCTTTGCTGTAATCTTTTTTCGCTCTACTTTTTCTTTAAGGTTTAACCTTACACCTACTATGCCAAATCCATTTTTCCATTTACTTTTTTTACTTTCAAAAAGTTTGTACCAATATGGTTTTAGACCAATTGATTTAGGATGGTAGAAGTACTATTTTAAGAAGTACTCCCTATCTATTATTTGTTTGTCCATTGAATTTGGTTAAGTTTTCAAGTTTTGGTTGGTGAATTCCACAAAAACACATATAGGGGAATCAAATATAGCAAAATCTGAGAATACAATGGTGATTCTTTTTATGATCATTTTTATGTGTAACAAACTAACAATCTTTTGAAGACATCTTAAAAAGAAAATTGGGGAGCACATAAGAAGACACAAGGATAATTTTTTACAGCTTACATATAGGGAATGTAGTTGTATGTATAGATACAATTCATGAACAAATACATATTACATTTTCCCCTTATGATCCCCGCTCTGCTCCATACTCAAAGCTGCTCGCCCTCAAACCCAGCGGATTAACTCCGTGAGAGGTTAGGCCCAGCGGACCCTTCATCTTACCATGAGATCTCCAGTGGGGGCCAAAAAAAAATTTACATTGTGTACTATTATAGCAATAATTCAAGCTGCTCAAAGGTCAAATCCATGCTTTAATTGATTAATTAACATTAGTATCTTGCTTGGATTATTACATGTGCTGTTACGCCGCATTTAGATTCGAGCAATGTGATTGTAAAATGAAACAATGGCAAATCTTTTGAACTGAGAGCATATATTTGCTTATTATTCTTTTACTCCATAATATGGTCCTGTGAAATAAATCCAATTTCTTGTACCTTATAAATATTCATTGACACGGGGCAAAAATGAGTAAAATATGATCCAATGTGTAGGACAAAGATAAATGTGTACTGTTTATTTTATTGTAATTTTATCTCAGCTTCTCCCTTATTCAATAAATATTACCTGCTTTCGTCCGAGAATAATCTCCTGATGGTCCCTATCTCCTTTTGCAATCTAATTTTCTGATTAGAACAAATTTCACAAATTACCACTAAACTCGAAATTTCTTTTTAAAAAGTAAGTCTCGTCGGTGGAGCGTTAAAGAATAGTAGGAAGTAGAACTGAACTAAAGAACAACGTCAAGCTAGCTCCAGTATGTCATTTAACCTAGACTGAATAATACGACAACGAACTGCCAGTTTTTCTGATTTTATAAATCTGACAGTATGCATGGTCTGTTGACCAGTAGCTCAAGTGCAACAAAATCTCTGTACAGCAATTGTCACCAGAAGCAGTAGGTGACTGAAAAATAAAAACGAAAACAAAAAATTGAAAAACGAAAAAACAACCAAGAGTTTACAGCCCATCTTTGTTCACCAATGGTATAGACAATATTTGCATTAACATTACCAATAAATAAGAGGTACTCCATATAGGCATATAGTACATGACAACAAGATGCTATCAACACTCAATACTTAAATATACCACCATCAATCAATAAAGATTTTCAATCTTTTTCTTTTCCTTTTCTTTTCCTTTGCCTTTTCCTTTTTCCAGCCGTTTCCATTTCTTTGGGACATGATTATAAACATGAAAAAAGAAAAGCCTTCAAAGCGCCATTTCTGCTTGTAACGCAGCGAGTTCATCTTCCTCGGAGTTCTTTTGGGGTGTTGGCCTTGCTGGCAGCTTGCCTTCTGGAACATGAATTGGTGCCGTAGGGGCAGTTGTAAATGGTTGTAGAAGTTGTTCCTCCAACTCAGCTCCTTCAAGTTCTTCAAGCTCAGCTTCCAATTCATCCTTCAAGTTGTAAATGTGTAAGAAAAATAGAAAATAAAAGAGTAACTGCCCATCAAATAAAAAGAGAGTAAAAAGACTAAATGACATACCTCATCGAAATCAGTTGCACCAACAGGAGTAGCTAGTGCCTCCTGTATCTGTCTCAAATTATCGGTCTGCTCATTGATCTCATCCATTGTCTTGTCCACATCATCAATGTTTCTGTAACATAAGATGCAAGTTCCTCACATCAACAACAGAACTACTAAGTGAAAACTGCGGAAGTACCTAGTGGCTAGCGGCGCATATTATCATCCTAGGAAAGATAGCTTACAAGCCTCAGTTACGAACCAAACCAATTTTGAAATTAAAACAGTTCCAATTTGGATTAAGCTCACATTGGACTGGTTTCATGTTTAAAAGTATACCAAGTTAAGTATAACTGAACCGATAATTATTGGGATTAGATATCAGAGCTTTTGCGGACAAATTCAGACACTTATTGTTTTAGACACTTGCACTTGGACTTACTACGTTTAGAAATGAAAGCACGTTACTTAATTCCGACTTTGACCGCAGTAATCCCTTATTTGAGACAAGAGACATTCCCTAATTATTCAAGTAAATTAAGCAGCACAGATCATACCATATGATGCTACATTAATGATAAACTCAAGCAAATTGATATATGGAATATCCTAGCCCTAAATAGCTCATGAAGATGGATCTATCACACTGAGTTCCACCCAAGCAATAGATGAATTGGTAGGATTGCCGAAATAAATACTCACCGCAGGAATGAGGGTAAGCCTACTCACTAAGAGCATGTTTGGTATGAGATTTTAAAGTGGTGGAAACGGAATCAGTCAATCAGGAAAACATTTCTGTTACATGTTTGAAATGCGGGATGGGGTAATGGTTCTGTTTCTTGAGGATAACTATATCCACCCAGTAATTACCCTCATCCCTTGCATAACACATTATGTTACCCTCCTTAATCCCACACATATAAGTTTTTTCTTTTCCATAGTGGGAACTAAAAAACCAAATAAAGGAAACAATAATTATTGCTATTCCTTCCTTCCTATTTGATTTCAATCCCTTTCCGTTCCATGAATCACCAAACATGCACCAAAAGGTAGTTTACACCTAAAATTCTCAATTTCTCACAACCCATATATAACTACCAAAAAAGGTTCATTCATCTAATGTTCTGGAAACATGACTTACGTTGCTTTCTGCATAGCCTTCATAGCACTAGCACCAGATCTCAATGCAGCAACTGTCTCTGTCGTTGCTTTTGCAGAATCAAGCATTATGATCTGCAAGCAGCAGAGAAATACAAAATTATGGACTTTTTAATAACATAGAAGCAATATTGCATGCACATTTATATGCAATTTAAGTCCAATGAAGAGGTAGTATTTAAAGCAGTGCAGAAAGACATACACAAATTTAACTGATAATGCTTAAAGATAATAGTCAAGCACTAACCTGATCATGAATTCGTAGTTGAAAATTCCCAACCTGCTCTACTTGCTGTTCGTATAACCTTTTCCTCTTTAAACATTGTATGGCAGCTTCAACAGAAAGAAGCAATGTTGTCAGAAATATTGATTACATAGAGCAGATGTGAAAACTATGCCTGCTTTAGTAATTTTCATAACCAAAATGGCAGCGAAGGTTGTGACAGAGTAATGATTAGAAAGACATCCTTAAGCTCCATTTTCAAAGTCCAAAGGTATAGCATATTTATGCTCAATTTTATTCAGTACTAATCTCAAACCATGAAGAACTCCCAGTAAGAACCTACTCTAGATATGCGCTTACCCCAATTGTCCATAATGAAACAATACAGAAAGCTCTGTGTATCTGACTTTGCACGAATGCGACAATATATAGCAGACAAACATTAAAGAATCCAAATATTAAGATCTGATAAGGACGCAATTCTTCAACAGAAGTCTACAATTAAAAAGTAGCAGAGATATATAATATTACAATCTTGACAAGTACTGAAATTACAGGAACATACCACGTTTATTCTTTGCTCTTGTGAACTCTTTGGCCTTTTCAACCTCTGCAGTAGCCTTTTTCATTAGAAGCTGCTCTTTCTTCTCCTAGCATTTCAAGTGTCTGCAAGCCATAGAACCGTAAAAACATTCAACCAAGAGTGGGGAAGAAAAGCGTTAAAGTTCGTTGTTTCAATGCATGAGAATTTTACAAGCACTGGTTATATTTAGTCAAATTTCAAAAGCACGCACAAGCAACAAATAGAAACAAACAGTTTTACTCAAAACATTCACAAAATCACAATCTCATATCCTCTAACTTCAGAGGTACCAGGATACCATGCTTCTCCAATATTATAGGCCAACAAAAAGGTAAGGCTTTTAATTTGATTTGGATGAAAAGAGCTAGGTTCGCTCACAATAAGTTGTATGTAGCAGATTACAGTACTCCCTCTGTTTCCATGAAATTTCTAGTTGACTTGCCACAAATTTAAGATTAATTGTTGAATGTAAAAAAAACTAAGTGGAAGTAGATAGAAAGAGAAAACTGCGTTTTAAGCTATAAGAGGAAGGTAAAATAAAGTAATAAACTAATACATTGTCATACATGCTCTGCCCTTCTCTATGACACTTTTTCATTACCAATCATTTTCAAAAGTAAAATAATTGCAGTGAAATCAAAAAACACTTTCAACAGGGTGTTATAGATGCTCCGAGTTCCCATTCCCCATTTTTTCTCCAAAAAAGGATAATCTTCTACAAATTACAACAAAACAAAAGAATCATATCTTGACCAACAATAAGGGACTTAAGGGTCATTCATAAAGCAATTTTTTAGTAATAAAAAAAACTAACCATTTTTTCCTTAAAACTACAAAAAAAAAGAGAAAACTGGAATTAGAAAATGAACTTGAGCAAACATATCCACTAGAATCATTTTAACACAACCAAGCAAATTCCTCCTATATTGTTACCTAGCACATTATACCACTCATACCCACCTCTTATTGGAGATCAAATTGAAGGTACGGAATGTACTTTTACAACCTATGTCACTCATACTCATCATTTTACCTCAAGTATCGTTGTTGAATCCTCAACACTCTGCCATGGATATGGACACCTATCACACTTCATTTTGGGCTCATGAAAATGTTTCATAATATTGCGGAGTTAACGTCATCCCTAGGCTACATGGATATCCATATCTAACACAAATACCCGAGTCCACATAACACAAGTTACCACATGACACTTATGTTGCGAATCTTTAAGTGGACTCCACAATTTCAATGCAATTTCCATTACCATTCCTATAAATTCATTCCCTTGTACCAAACGGGTCTTAAGCAAAATTCTGATAGCCATTGAACATCACAGCTAGAGAGCACACCTCAATCGAAACCACTATGAACTTAGGGTGTCAAAATATATTTGGTATGCCTAGGATTAAGCACGCGTGTGGTTTTGATATAGTATACGCACATAAATACATGTTTGTGCATGTTTGTTTACATACTACTCAGCAAAGAAGCTGTATTACAAACTTTGTGGCGTTCATGCAAAATCTTTAATGCCACTAGTTTTAAAGTTTTTTGTTCTGATAGGTTAGCACTTCGAAACTCCTGACAGATACAAATCCCGTACCAATGACAAGCTGCGCCTGTCATGAACATTCCTCATCACCAAACCTCCATTGAAACAGTTATTGGCAAGAACAAGAGAGTAAAACTAGATTTCTCAGATTATAGATGACAATTTCCAGTAGCTCAATACTAAGATACTGCACCTTTAGTACATCTCTGTTCGCTTTGCTTCCAATTTATACAGAGACTAGTTTCCAACTTCCAAGAAAATGATATATATAGCAAAAAGGCATATGTAGCAAGAAAAAAAAGTATAAGACCAAAAATCACCAAAGGGGACAGCACAAGCTATTCGGGAAGTTATTTCTCGGCAATTGGAGTGATCATAGGTCGACTGGCAGATCCATAGATGTCCAAATATGAATGGCTTTCTTACCGAAGTTTCCATCCCTGCAAAGGTCTACATGTTAAGCTCCGAGGAATTTGAAACACTTCCAATCTCGTTCACTCACATTCCCAACCTATCTTATTATTAAAAGTGTAATTGAATTTCTTCCCGAATCCTCTCATAGAAAGAAGCATAAACACAATTCTACTACTCAAGCTAACCTGTATCCGATAGCAATAGGCGGTGTGACCTCGACCCAAATCCCCAATGAGTAACAAACCCAATAAAACCAATTCATTAGCAAAAATACAAAACTAATTCCAAAATTATCCTCTGTAATCAGCCTTTTCAATACATCCTTCAACACCAACAATGCAATTAAACCTCTTTTCATTACCTAAATAGCAATCTTATCATGCAAATTTACCTACAATAATATATAAATAAATTCATCCAGCATTTGATCAAATAATCTCAAAGAAAAACAAAACTCAAACTCGAAAATAAAGATAATACGATTACAAGTTGAAAAAAAATTTAAACCTCATTCAATTTCTCTAATGTAGATAAAGTAGTCTCAGTAGTAGCTGCATCACGAGATTTAGCACCAAAAAGTCTGGAAAACATATTTGACGACATTTACACCTGAAACAAAATTAAACAAAAAAAAAATAGAATCAAATGAACGGCGAGTAATTCAAATCCAACAATTCACTGCGAAAAGCATTAAACCCTAACAAAATCAAGAAATTAGAAACGATCAATTCTGAAATTTGACGAACCTTGAATTAGCAAACCAAAATTGAAATTATAGGAGAGAGAAAAATGTTTGAATAGATTTGCACAGTGAAAAACAGAGACTCTGCGATCGTGAAGAGAGAGAATTAGGATTTTGATGAGAGAGAAACTGAAGTTCGCCCCCTCTTGGAGTCTTGGGTACTTCGAAAGTTTCTTCTTCTTGTTATCTTTTCTATTTTGCTTTTTTTTTTGGTTTTTAGCTTAGTTTTTTTGTGATTGCGCACTTTTGTCTGGGAAGTGGGGAAGGAATTATTTTCTCATTTTTTTTATATCTGGTTGCGAAGTAGGGAGGAAATTGGTGGGAAAGCAACTTGCAAGTTAACTTCATTGCGAAGTAGACTCGAATCGTCGACTACAGGAGCCAGGAGGTCAAGAGCGAGTTGATAGTCCTAGAGATGTCCGTGGGCTGAGTTTGGTGGATATCCGCCTTGCATCACCCAATCAAGTGAGGCTGGAGGTGTTATGGGTGATGAGGCAAGGACAGGAATGAAAATTGCACCCGCTAATATGGGTAGGACTCTTAGAAATATCCAATTCAATTGATTCGATCCGCGACTGACGATCCAATTGGAAATTTCGGATATCCGATTGGACCTTTTAGATTTCGGATTTTTCAAATTGGATATCCGGATAAAATGGATCGATGAATGGATCGAAAATTTTAGTTTTGGATATTCGAATTTTTTTTTGAAATATTAGTTTTTTCTTAAAAAATAAAATAAAATTCAGGAATTTTTAAAATAATTTGGGCTAAAGAATCTTAACCAAACATTTAAATTACCCATCCCGCACCCGCCCCACGACCCTTCCCCACTTTCCCCAACCCCACGGGCCATTGTTGTACTAGTCACCAGTCCCTTTTCACGATCGGGCCGCTAGTGGGCCATCTTTGTAGAGTTCGCACTTCGCAACCCTTCATCTTCGACTCCTCACCACCATCCCTCTTGGCTCTTTGTAGGGTTAACCGGCCACCCGCCCTCCTCTCATCGAGCACGGGCACCGCCATGAGCAACCAAATGAGGTAATTAAATTAGCTCATATCGCCTCGCTTCCTCTTCTTCAGTTTTTTAACAAAATTGTTCATATTCGTGAATCGTGATGGTTGAAAGTTATAAGTAGATTGTTCAAAGAAAAGGAAGACATAGTGAGAGACTGACAGTAAGCGTGCAAACAATTGACATCAATAATAAAAAATTAAAGGAAAAACTTGGTTACAACTTACAAGAGTACAAAACTTGGTTCACAAGGAATGAAAAATAAAGGAAAAACGGATCGGATATCCGATTATCTGATCAAATTCATATCGCATTTTCTCCGATTCAAAATTTTTGAATATCCGAAATTTTGAATTGGATCACAATATTCGAAATGAACACTAGTTATGGGTGATGAGGCGAGTGTTAATATTGAATTATACCGCCATGCATGCCCCGCTTCATCCCCACCCACTTTGTTTCTTCTTTGCTTCATACCATCTATTTAATGGAAGCAACTACATTAAAAATATCTTTTTTGTACTTTTTCATTTGGAGCTAAGCATCCAGTAAAGTTGGTATACGTTTGGCTGATATAGCCAATGATAGGGCAGATATGAGGCGAGTGTAGGTACCCAAATAGGTGGTAGGGCGGGATGGCTTCTATAGTGTACTGGTTGAGGCCGTGATATATTTGGAAATGTTCTTCACCATGGGTACATGTATGCAAGCACAATCTTCCATACCCGCCTCATCTGCCCCATTGTTATCCCTAGTCAATAGATATCATTCCCACCAGACATACCAGCCCATGTGTCGAGTTAGCATGCCTCTTGTCACATTGGGGTGGGTTTAGAGAAAGCCAAGGATAAATCATATTGGGCCAAAATTACAAAAGTGTGGTTAGGTTAGGTTATGCGATGCCAGTGGGTCCCTTTATGAATTTTAATTTTTTTTTGTTATTTTTGGTTGAAATTAAGTAGGCTTGAAGACAAGACCACATGATCATGCTCGTACCTATATAGAATGGTCAAAATATTAAAATGATGTCCACAAGTGGCCTACGACACACCATTTGACCTCTCATGGCAGGTTGGACTAGTAGTGGGCTCGTATCGGGTTGAGCCAGTGTTGTGTCACCCGGCCCAACCCATGCATAGCTATGATTTACACTATATAATAAATCAAAATATGAATAATTGTTTGGCTCACGTAGGAAGTGTAAATATAATGAAATTCAAGGTCATGAGAATTAAATTCGTGAATTAGATTGATACAAAACTAGCTATCCAAAGTAGTTACTATAAAAAAAAATAGTTTAGCTTGCAATGGGAGAAGTAACTTCTCATACGTAATACTACTTACTTAGGGGTTCTTATAAGTAACTTTCCACACTTTGCGTAATGTGGAGATTATTCGTAAATTTTACTTTCTCCATTTCAATATTTTTTAGTTATCCAAAACGAAAAATGTGTAGATGGTCGTAAGTATGATTTGAGTACGACGAAATTTAATAACAGACAAAAAAGAACAAAAGGTGTGCGTGCATATATAATATAGCACATACATGAACATTAAGTTAATTAATAAAAAATTAATTCAAAACAAAAAAAAATATTTTTTTCCATTTTAATAGTTGGACCTAACTCTAATATTCTTTTAAGTTCTTCAAGATGTTCATTTCAAAATGGTGTTATATTCAACCAATATTTAATATTGTTATATTCGATCGACCAATCATAAAGAACTTTTTTAGTTTTTTTTTTACTGATGGGACACAAATATAAAGTTCTTTCAAGTTTTTCAAAATGTTGATTTCAAAACAGTTTTATGTTCAATCTATAATATCAACAAGCATGATCAATAACTCATATCTTCTGCACATTTTTTTTTACACAAAAAGAAATATGTACATTTGCACAATATAGAATGTATATGTGTAATCGCAAATTAATGTACATTTATTATGAATATATTCATAGTAACTCATTAAAAGACACCTATGTTATTGTCAAATATACATTTGTAACTCCCAAATCTATAATAATATATTAAAAAGCATTTTAAGCAAGTTTACGCGCCACGTGGCATTCTCCCTTTAGTTGTTTCATTTCATGTCATCATTATGCACATTAAAAAATTAGAAACATGCTCCATGTAAGATTCGACCACGCTGACCTCAAGCTTAATATACAAAAGTTCTAACCAATAAGTTAGCAGAACATTAGGTGATATTTTTAACATGAAAATGTTAATAGCGAGGGCATCGCCAAGGACTAAAAACTAGTGTTTATTTAACAAGGTGTGATCATATATACAATTTTTTATTGGTCTTCCTTTAATGACAAATTTAGAAAAAAGAAAGATTACATGTGATTCTTTGTCCTTTTGTCACTCCGAGTTTGAGATTGTAAACCATTTGTCATTCGTACTTCGATAAGTTCTTACGCACTTCGCTTACTCGACCTATTTATAAGCTACTTCGATAAGAAATTGGTTTTTATACGGAGATAAGAAAATTAAAAATTAGTAAACCTTTTTGAGGGGAATTGAGGAAACTGATCTTCATGACAATGAGGTTTTTAATTTACTGATTGGTCTTGTAAGAGAGCGCCTACTATTAATTTAAAATTAGGCAACGGCTCAAACCCAATATTAAGAAAAGAATGGACTACCTTTTTGAATATAGTGACTATTTTAATCAATTTAGTAGCCAGTTTAATCTATTTAGCGACCATTTTAATCCATTCGATGCTCAAATTCTTTAATCCATGTGGTGACTAGTTTAGTCCGTTTAGTGACTAGTTTAATCCATTCAGTAAGAATGTCAATTTATTTTTTAAAATTGTTTGTTGTAGTTCGACATTCAAAGATAAACAAAGGAAGGAGAAAATAATGGACGATTAGGTTGGTGTGAGATATCTAGGGATAGTGTTGGGTTAGAGTTAGATGAAATGGGTTTGTTAGGATACTATAGGCTTGGGTTTGTCTAATTTTATATTAAAGTTAAACCGCCTATTATAATAATTTGTGTTTAATTTATGTTTGTTTCCAAGATTAGAAATTTCAAGTTAGTGATGATTTGTATATAAG